>VYXD01013778.1:393498-416168 GCA_013397195.1 Hylia prasina | reverse complement strand
GGACGGAGCCGCGGCGGGGGGTGGGGGGCGGCAGCAGCGGGGGCCCCGCAGCCCCACCTGCGCCGGCCGCGCCGCGGGGCGGGAGGGCACGGATGGAGAAGTGGAGGGGGAGCACCCCTTTGTCAGAGAGCCCTGAAAACAGAACCAAAGGAGCAAACGGGTGCTTTTACTGCACCCCAAACAGNACAGGGCGGCCCCGCTTCCGTCCTGCCCTCCGGGGCCGCGTCGGGGCCCTCGCGTAGAGCGGGGGTTTAATCATAGTCAATAATATTTCCGCGGGGCGCTGAATGTTGTCACAGTCCCCGGTGCACAGCCCCAGCGGGGCTGCGGCTGCCGGCCCGGGGGAGCCCCGGGGGAGCCCCGGGCAGCCCCCGGCCCCCGCCCCGCACTGCGCCGAGCGGAGGAGAAGCGTTCCGAACAAACAGCGGGAAAACTGCGCTGAACGCAGCCGCCTCCGCAGCATGGCTGACGGAGGAAAGGAGCGCTGTTGTTGGAAGTGTCACTTTCCACGGGCATTGGACTAAGAAGACTGAGATTCCTTTTTGTAGTCAAGATAAATGAGGGATGAGCTCGGGAGCACTCTAGTTTGGCATAAAGATTATAACTAGATGATCTTTAAGGTCCTTTCTGACTCAAAATGTTCAATAATTCTATGATAAATTTTCATAGAAATAGTGACTTGCACAGATATTTGAAAACCTTTCAAAGTTCATTAGTACATTACCAGAATGCATGTGAACAACAGAAATGCTACACATCACTTGCAAGAATGCACATCCTTCTGATATTCACTACTGATCAGTAAAACAATTGCTATGATAGCCTTATGGAAAAACTGTTAAAATGAAACATCAGAGGAACCGAAGAATAAGAAAATCAGACAAAAGTATGCTTTTTGGCCACTTTCCTAATAATCTGTTTCTCTATCGTTTTGGTAATGGTCATTTAACCCCGCTCCTCTGGCCCCTGCACCTCTCTGGCTGAACACAAATCTGACCTCAGCTGCAATATTTTAAAAAACCAAATAAAAGTTACTGAGTTTTCACTCAGGAAAATGGACTGTGTTCCTTCTGCCAGAATTAAAGACCAGGTTAATGTGGCTTTGATTGAATAATTATTATAGCTTATAGCATGGTATCTTTGAGAGAAGCCTGAGCTGCTCTGTCTAAACAGTTTCTGTAACTTAGATTGCATTTTGACTGGAATTCCCTGAAGATGCCATGATAAGCCTCTCCAGCCAGGTTGATTACAATTTTTTGGGACAAACATATAGTCCAGAGAATACTGAACCCTCTTTCTTGCCTAACAAGATTTCTGGCATCAACTTTCCAAAGTACTAAGGGAAACAGCAATCTGATGCTTTGGAGCTTCCGGACAAGGCATTCTGGAGGTTTTCCCTATATTTTATCAGCCTCTGTCTGAAGCTGGGTTAGACCAGGTGATGCACATCTGCAGGGAGAGCCATAAGGAGTGACTGGGATTTCCCTGTTTAACTCTGCAGTAGAGGCCAAGGTAGGGGAAGATCCCTGAGAGTGGTACAGATGCAGAGCATGTGCTGCAAGTGCTCTGAGGCTGCTGAGAAATGTAAGGTCACTGTGAAGGTGCCATGCAGGAGGAGCAGAGTGATTTGCCAGTGGTGCCAAATCCTGAATCTGAACTCTTACAGGATATCCTATCCAGGCACTTTCCAACAGTGCGTCAATGGGACCAAACGGAGCATCCCTTTCCCCCCAAGTTTAGAGGATGCAGCATATGAGGAAGGGGCTGGCCTTTCACTCAACTTCTACATGCTGCTTAAAGGCAGGAGAGAAGTAACTACAGGAAAAAAAGCAAGATTTGCTTATGTGAAGAATGATACAGCATTGACTTTGATACAACACTGACTTTGTAAAGCACCATAACAAAGTATTGCCACTGACTCAACTGAAGGAGGTGACAGATTTACAGAACATGTTCTCTTTCTCTTGAATGCCTGAGGTTGGCTATAAATCAAGCAGGTTTCCTTCAGGATGGACCGAAATGGTTATCAGGATCCATTACAGTGTAATTTAATATTCATCAAAACAGGTGGAATCATTACTAAATTCAAATTAATCCTAGAATTTCAGAGTGGGGTACTTTGTGGGGTACCTAAAGCATCTGTTTTGACCTACATTTACTAAAGTGAAAAGGTTCAGATGAATATTGAATGTTATAACTTGGGCTCAGTGTGGCTGCAGCTGCACAGGCTTTTCACACCAAGTATGAACTAAATGGCATTTGTCTGTTAGCTGAGTTAGACTTTAGCCATGACACCACAGCACCAAGTTGCTTTATTTAACTTGCAGATAGGAAGAGCAATGAATGCATCAATGGTGCTCATCAATATCGTCAGTCAAGTTTTGGATTTTATGTTATCTACAACTATATGTTGTACAGAGGGATATTACAAAAGTATATAAATACCTGAAGGGAGGATGCAAAGGGGATGGAGCCCAGCTCTTTTCAGTGGTGCTCACTGACAGGACAAGAGGCCCAAACTGAAACAAAGGAGCTTCCAGGTGAACATTAGGAAATACTTGTTCACTGTGACAAGTGACTGAGCACTGACACAGGTTGCTTGAGGAGATTTTGGAATCTTCAGCCTTGAAAATATGTAAAAGCCATGTGGACATGGTTTTGGGAAAGAGGGTCTTGAGCAGGGAAGTTTGACCAAATGACCTCCAGAGGTCTTCTTCAACCTCAACTATTCTGTGAATCTGAGATGTTGATACATTCTGTAATACATGAGATGTTGTATGTTCTGGCAAGGAACCTAAATTTTTCTTTGCTGACTTCTGCAGTATTGTGATACAGCTGTCGACAAAATTTGTGAAATGCTAACAGAAAGTGAATGTCACAACCAGTAATATTTTCTTGTTGTATGTACAGATATTGCATTTAAACTCTTCTATCCAGTTCTCCCATTTTCAGTGTGCTTTTAGTGCATGATCATTCTCCCTTTGCAGCCAGCTGGGTCATAACAATTGCTGTTTGTGTTACCTACAGAAATAAAAGGACTAAGGATTATAGGATATTACTGACGGCAAGTTAAAGTTAGCTTTAGGTTCTCAGGGCTTACAGTGCATACTTGTCTTAGCTCCAATACTTTAAGCAGTCTAAAAATTTAAAGGTATTTTATTAGTTTTCACTTTCATTGCTAGCTTGAAATATTAGTAGGGGGCAGGAGAGAAACAAATTTTGATTCAACAGCACAGATTGACTGGGAAACTGTGGTGCACATTGCACATTTCAAAAAGTACATATAGCCCTCAGAGGAGGATGTTGTCTTAAATAAAGCACTGTTCCTATAATCTGATGAGAGGGGAGGAGGAAGCAGGGGAAGAAAAGGAAGGATGTGGTGGGTATTGTATTCCTGGCTTGAATTTTAGTATTTGTTCTCTGCTTCTGTTGTCTACCAGCTAACCCAAGGATGTGTTGGCTTATTTCACATTTCCTCTTGGAAATTTTTTCTCCATTGTTTATTGTAAGCTTCTCGTTCAAAACTGAAAGTCTTTTATAATTTCCATTGTTTGGCATTGACTCTTGATCTCTGGTAGTCA
The DNA here is from genome assembly GCA_013397195.1 of Hylia prasina. NCBI lineage: Eukaryota > Metazoa > Chordata > Aves > Passeriformes > Sylviidae > Hylia > Hylia prasina. The sequence goes on along the minus strand of VYXD01013778.1, from coordinate 412,587 downwards.
GGCAGATCTTGGATCCTGTGGCAGCAGAACTACTGAAACATGTTTTTTCTGTCTTGTTCTAGACTCCATTCAGTTTCTAGGTTCAAGGATAAATTAACTTATGTTTGTTCAACAGATAGGACAAAATCAGAGCTAATGCCAGTTCTTTTCAAGTATATTTTGGACTGCTGCCCTTCTCTTACATGTAAAGACCAAAAATACAAGTCAAAATGAAAAGTAAAATTAGTCTGACTAGTGAATACATGATCTTAAACTCACCCCTTGTGCAAATGATTAAAATTATGCTGTGACAAAAAAGAAACATTTGATGTTATGGTTTCATGGAATTCAAAAGTAATATGCAAAGTTTATTTTGACCCAATTTCTTTATGAAAGAAGTGAGTAGGGTACATTATTTTTATGGGTGTCCTTCAGTCTGATTGTGATTAAACTTTATTCCATCCCTAGGTAATTTTCTGGATCGCCAGGTAGAATTACCAGGCCTACAACTTGATTTGAATAACACTGTGCTGTCTGTTACAGAAATGGGGTTGAGAGGGATTCTGACAGTCCTCCCACCCTAAGTTAAGGAAAGCTTTCCTTAACCAGGATTAGTTATCCAGAGTAGAAGTAAAAATATCTAAACTGGTTGCAGCATAAATATACAGGATGGATATTTGCCTTAACAACAACAAGTTACGAGGATTTCCATAACTTGTTATGAAAACATAACAAGTTTCCCAAAAATGTTAAGCTTCTAAATCCAACTTTAGACTTCTAAGTAAGCTGTTTCTCAAAAGTGCTGAACCTGCAGCAGTTCCCATTGAATGTTCAGGCTTGTAAATGCATGGCTGAGAGGCACGATGGCAATATCAAAGGGAAAGGCGGTGGCTTAAAAAAAACCTGGCACAGTATGCTTTTACTATATACAGCTACACTCCACAGTTTACACCACTAAAGTTGAAATATTTGTTTTGCAGACATCAAAACTGAGCCACATGCAAAAAATTTATCTGATGTCCCATTGATGAAGGAAATAGTATCTAAAATTTGGAAAGTTAGTAGCAGCACATTTCCCTTAGAAAGCTGCTCGAAGAAGGTAACACTAAATGACCTACCTTGTTTTTCCTGAATAAATAAAAAAAAATCTGCAAATAAGGAACTGACTTAAAAGATGTAGCATGTTATAAATGCAGATTTTTTTACTCTTTGTAGAGGAGATAAACATATCCTACTGAAACCATACAAGAACTAAATAAAAGGCTGTAGTGAGAAATTTGTACACGGTAGGTCTTAAAATGGCCTCAAACAACTTGGGCATTGCACTGCAGTACGGCTTTGGAACAGCGTCATTTTTAGTCTCCACAAAGTTTTAATTAAAATGAAGCAGAATAATTAACCCCCCCAACCCCCAAGTTCTTCCGAAGCTGAGTTCAGGCTTCATGCGGTGATTTACTGGGCACAGGCTGCCCTCTCGCGGTCGTGGCAGGAATAACCACCGAGGTCATCGGCTGCTCTAAGTTGAGCTGGAGCTGCGTCCACAGGTCCCACCTTACAAAAAATTGCCCACCTTTCTGCCAGATAATAATTGTTTGATAATGTAGTGTTAGTCTTCCTGTATTTTGGGGCAGGAGATGCCTCTCCTTGTCTTTAAATTTAGACAATCGAAAATGAATGTCAGCGAATAAAAAATATCTGCACTTTCCTACACTACTTCAATATTCCTGTTTCCAGAGTGTTCCAGTATCAAGAAATGAAATACTGAGAACATGAGTGCCATGCATCGAGAAAACTAACATCTTTCCCATATATAATTTTGAATAAAACTTTGTTGCATTCAATTACATTTTACTTTCTGAAGCCTTACTGTTAATATATAGAAAACTTAAGTAAATTATCATAATAATACACGTTAGTAAAGACTGTGAAACTTCACTACGGGCCTAAGGGGTTGTTTTCTTTCTATGTTCCCTGACCAAACTGTTGAAAGGAATTAATGTTGCTACCTCTGAGAACAATTTGCTTCTGTAACCATTACTGCATTAATAAATTTTTCTGGTGTCATGTGCTTGCTTGGTAAATGGAAATATTACTCTAGGCATTTGGCTTGATGCCCTCACTGCTTTGGAAATTGTTTTGAGATTGGCTTTCTGATTAGCATAATTATGCTCATTTTTATTATTAGTTTACTTGCCAAATACTCAAAGTTACTTCCTGCTTGTTCGTACTTTGTAGGTGATAATCATAGGATGCTGTTTTTTCATGGCAAGATGGCAATGATACATGATTAAAAGTAGTAGTGTAAAGCCCTGCAATTCTATCTCATCTTTGAGAATCAAAATGCACTGAAAAGGTTTGAACGTTTGATTTCAAGTAGTTTATTTCTTACAATAATAACAGCTTCGTAACACCACCAGGAATAATCATTGCTTTCTTTGGAAACAAACAATAATATTTGCCCCCTCCAGCACAATTGCCTGATACCAGTAACAGACTTGTTCAGGGATGTATAAGCACCATATAATTAGAACTGTATTAGGAACTGACAGTTCACAGTGTAATGCTTTGGCTCATATGGTAACCAAACCTTGAAAAAAGAGATGAGTTTAAAAAAAACCAAGTGTACAAAAGCTTTACTCTTGAGGAATGAAAACACTCAATATACAGAAAGGTTCTTGCAGATGGAGATGGCTATCACACATAGTTTATATTTATTTATAAATAAAATTTAAAGCTTTCATTAATCCCAGGTGACCCAAGCCATCTCTGCTTGAGAAGGCATTTATTGCCACTTTGGTAGTCAGCTAAGAGGCCAGGAGGGCTTGGTGGCACTACAGCCATTCACTATCATGGAAGAGTCCAGATCTGGTGACTTGTAGAAAGACTACAAGTGCCATTCAAACCCTCTTTGGTGAATGACTTCCAGGTATTGTGCACCAATGACAAGAGAGAGAACAAAGTTTCTGTAAATGCCAGGTAATGAAAGGACTATACTGAGTGACAAAAACTGTAACATACATTCTGAACCCTGGTATTTCAGTACTCGAGTGTTGCTGATATTGGAGACACGCATGCAACAGAACACACTAAAGGTCATGCAACAACAGCTGAAGTCCATTGTTGGGAGCTGTGCTGGTTTTGCATGGAAGTGAGTTTTCCAAGAAAGTTATAGCAAAACCAATCAGTGACTAGGTTGGGATATTGACATCTGGTGAAGCTACTAGAAAGGTGACATGCCTCTGTAAACACACAAGTTAAAATCAGGGAAATCCTGGGAAAAGTTCTCTTTTCTTCCAGCCTGGGAAGAGGTAACCAGCGGGCCTGGCTCCCTCCTTGCTGCGGCCTTCCCAGGAAACCCACCGGGCCCCAGGCTGGGGCCAGGCCCAGTGACTGCTGGGCAGGGGAGGAGAGGGGATCCCAGCAGCTGTTAACATCCTGCCACTAAATGCCTCCCCATTGCAGCCCCGAGAGGCCTGGCCGGGCTGGACCGGCAGCAGCCGGGCAGAGAAAGGGGGGAAGGCCCAGCCACGGGCATGCTGCTGTGAGATCCCAGCCATCCCCACCCCATCGCACTCCAGCCACCCTGCGAAGACCCTTGCTGAGGGAGGGGTCCCACCGTGCCAGAGATCATGCAGCTGAGACCATGGGCAGCTCTGCAGCCATGCAGAGTGGCCTGCAGCTGAACCACCTTCGGCCACTGCCCAGGAAAGAACATCATGACCCTCTGCAGCCTTGGGAGAAGTTTTAACTGTTTGCATGCACAGATGAAACTTGCAAAACACTAATCCTCTGAGTGAGAGAAAGGGCAGAGGGGGGACATGCAGAGAGACAACATGAAGGCATCAAAATCGGTGAAGGACGAGTTGGATCTTAGATGGAAGAAGAATGAGAAGATGCCTATTCCTCGGCTGAAATTCTTTGGTAAAGCTGTGGTAATGGTCTGCAATAGACTAGAATATCCCTTTAAGTCATGGAAATATGTATTGGGGAGATGAAAAGACTGTTCAGATTGCAGATATAAGCAAAGGTATTTATGGTGGACTAAGTAAATATTGAAGTAGCTGCGATTTTATGTGAAGCTTGACCAGAGAGAGAGATGAGATGAAGATTTGCCCCCACAAAGAGAAAATATCTTTGTTCCTAGAGATGAAGAAAACCTTTGCTTTAGAACCACTTGTCTTTAAAATGGTACCCCATGAGCTTACATGGCCCATAATGCAGCTGTGAGAAGGCTGTGTGATATGGGAGGGACTTCACAAATGCAGATTCCTGGGTGGCTGCTTTTGTGAGAATTAAAAGCTACATGAGAACTGTCTGTCTCGTGTGAAGTTTCCATGGCTGACCAAAAGAGACTTCTCTCTCTACATAAACTGATGAAAGACTATTTTGTAGGTGGTAAACTGACCTAGAGTTCCAAGTTTTGTCTCTATATGTTGCCCATAAGAAGGGAAAAGAAATTTGTGGGGGAGGGGAAGTGTTTTAAAAGTTTTATTCTGATTCTTATTAATTTTTTCTCTCTTGTTGTTTTGTTAATAAACCTGTCTTTATACCCTTTTAAGTTTTGAGCCTGCTTTGTTTTTCTCCTAACCCTATCTCACAGCAGAAAAAGAGTAAATAATTCTAGTGGGCAGTCAAACCACTATTTTGGGAAACAGAAACTGGCAAACCTGAAACCACTGCAGGTGCCCTCGTTTACAGGGGCTTCGATTTGCCCACGCTTACACATCTGATTGGTTGGGCTGTTAACTCTGCCCAGCTCACTGACCAATGATGTGTCTGCCTGCATTCATGATCGAATGGGATTGGCTGGGTCCCCTGTTTGAGTCTGAATCCAACCTATCATTGTCTTACCCGGGGACTTGTTTACTCCCCTTCTCTAAGGAACCAGGCTGGTCGAGTTGGGGTCTGTTACGGCCAATTTATCTGTGCAGCTTACAGACCAGCTGTAGCTGTCACACTCTAGCGTTACTTTATTAGTATATACGGCCTCTGTGTTGTAATACAAGATCATTGTAGAGGAAACTGTACAATTTATTGGGATGTAAATATTTGCTGGAACAAAGTCTTGAGAAAAACACCATTAAAGAATTCTCCAACAATTCAGTGTCAATAAGACAAGATAATACTTTTCTATAAAGAGTTGTTTTGTTTTGGACAAGCATGCTGTGCAGGCACAGACAATCGTTTATATCTTTCTGTAAGATCTTTCTGTACATCTTTTTCATACTACTGACACATTAATGTGTGATGTCAGCCATGTGCCAGATAAAATGTCAGCAAGAAGACTTATTGAATTCACGAAGTTATTAGTTGAAAAGATTAAACAGAGCATTCAGCTCAAGCTTTATAACCAAAACATAAATGCACACAAACACAAGTCACTCAGTTTCCCATGCTACAAATTTTGAATCATGCAGTAGCTAAAGTTTTCATAGCATATCTCCAAATGTGTGGGACGTAAATTTTGGGAACACTTATAATCTTATTTACCTGTCCCTCGTATCATATCAGGAACTTTTACTACTGTTAGTAGCATTTTATACAGCAAATAGCAGCAAAATTATACAGCGCTAGAAGTGTTACACGTACCAATCTGACAGCAAAAAGATTGTTTTGCTATGTTTTAAAATTAGGTTTGCAATCTTCTAAACAAGAAGCCTAAAATTCAGCAAGTGTTGTTGAATATGTAAACGCTTCTAGCCATGTATGCAAGGGTACAGATTGTTGGAGGCTGTTCAGATAGTCAGTTGCCTTGTCCCATAGTCTGTTTGGTCTGGATGAACACCTATGGACCTCAGCTGTTAATCTCCTCAGCAGTCAATCATCTCATAGACAGAAATGTATTTAAGGGCAAACCCTGCTTATTCCTACAGAAGGAAATTTACCCCCCCCAATTAAGTAACATAATTAGACATTGGATAGCAGCAGCTGTTCTAACTACAGCATGACCAATATCACTTTTATTCCAAACTGTTTCTTCCCTCTCTAGAGAGCTGCATTTTCTGATTTATTCTGCTGCCTGTTATCTCTTAAAGTCACTATATTTTAAAATAGCCCTTCAGACGGGATCCTGATTCTGAGGTAAACCTCTCCCTCATATTGCTCACTTTCATCCAGGAGCCTAAATATTAGCAGATCTGATGTACATATGTTGCTTTATTATGTCTGAGGACGCTTCTTGCTGAGACTTTCCTCTGTGCTACTCCGCCAGAAGCAGAACTTACCCCTAAGCATTCTTTAGGGCACAGTTTTAGCAAAAACATACTGTAATTACTAATATTATCACTTATTTCCATTTTTTATATTATTTTATGTTATTTTATTTTAAACAGCAAACTGCACTCTGCCTCTCCCCTTTTCCAAGAAAGACATTTTGGTAGAGTGGCAGTATGAAGATGTTACCTTGTTACTGACAATACAGATAACACACCATCAGGTTATACACAGGACTGAAGAGGTAAAATACAATCACGCTATGCACTGGTCAGAACAAAAGTGCAGTGGTTTTTCTTAAGGTGCTGTAGTACAGGACAAACAGTAAGAATAAAGGAGCAGAGTAAGTTTGCAGCACAGCTAACATTTTATAATAATCTAGATAGATAGACTATAAAGATTCATCACAATGTACAAGTATCATCCAGTACTCCAGGTCCAGAGTTTTGACTTCCAGGACTTCTGAGCAATTTTAAATTTTAGTATAATATTGCAAGCTATCATATTTCTCATTCTCTATGCTTTTATGTACTGAAGAAAAGAATCATGTGACATTTTTGATCATGTATTTCTGGAATAAAGGTGGAGATTTTTCTTGATTGGTTAAGATTTACACTGAAAACAAAGTCCAGTCTTACATTAGCTGAGACCCATCACTCTTCTGAAGATGCCTAAAATATCTTTATTTTGTTGCCTATTAATGACAGTAAAAGTGCAATTGGTGCTTTTAGGCAAGACAATTTAAAGTGGTAACTCTTGGCTTAGAAGCTTATTCTGATGTGAAGGTGATACAAACACAGAAGATAGCAAAGTACACGTATATCAAGTGCTGCGAGAATTGCAATGAAAATTGATTAAGTTTGCAGAGTAATGGATAAAAAAGAGGCCTCCAAACTAAAAGTTCTTCTTTCCCCTGTGACTCAGAAGTGATCTGAGATCAAATCTTGCCTGATGTTGCCTATATTTCCAGGAAATTAAAGTTTACTAGCTAAATTCTTGTGAAGTAACTTATTTATCTGACAGAGGCTCCCCAGGGAAACAATCAGCCATGTTTTGCATTTCGCATTTACTGTAAGACTTTGGAGCTATTTAGGATCCTCCTGTGTTGCTGTGATGGCTTAGAGGCTCTCAGTAGGTCAGCCAGCACTGAAGTACAAAACACAATGTCAACATCATTGTTAAACACATGGAGAACTGTTAACTGTCAAATAAAAGAGAATATATTGACCATAAAACAAACTAGCAAACAAAGAAACCCTTCTGCATCATTATTTGGAATATTTCCAGTTATAGACATTTGATCAGACAGACATAAACCTACAAAAGTCAGAAAATGGAAAAAGAGGTTGGGAGAAAGTAAGGACTGAATGACAAAATCTCAGATGTCAGTAGGGCAGTTCTCCACAGAAGTATTTACTATACATGGGTTTTCTCTTATTCATCCACTGGAAATATTACAGCCCTCAGAAGACAGAAACAACCAGCTTTATTTATCTGTAAAATGGGAGGGATAACAACAATGCACAAAGGAGCAGAGGTAATCCCTCTTCCCACCATATCCACCATCCTGAATTAACCTGAAAATACTACTATCTTGTACTTGAAAAGCCTTGTAAGCAGCTATCTATGTGACAGGCAAGGATCACATGCCAATGTTTCCTTCAGATGATTAAACCACAAGCTCTTGGTGTGACTATATTGGAACTGGTAACCTTTGCAGCTGTTAAAATAGATCTGTGCTCCTATTTTAAGGTGCAGAGCTCCTTGCTCTGCAATGCTCAGCTGAACTGATCTAGATACCAAGCCTTATTTATGCGCTGTTTAACTCCAGAAGCAGCTGTGGACTTTGTGACTAGAAAGTAGATCAGTTAGATGTCCTCCAAGAGAGTCAAAACTTTGGCTGACTCTTTCAAAAGACACAAAGCTAAACCAGTTAGGGATTTAATGAAGAGACAAGCATGTAATCAGCATGTCCCCTCCTTTGCTGAAGCAGAATATTGTGCTTCAGAAATCCCCTGATTTCACTCAATCACTCCCAAGTTTGGCTCTCATCTATTCTCATGGGTGCCCTCAAACACACTGTAATGTTGTTTTCACACCAGCTTTAGCAATGATGACACTGACAGTGTGCTGGTTAATCAGCTCTTGCTCCTCTTCCTATTGTTCTCATCACACCTCTGTTTTTTTTCCAGCCCACAGGTCACACATGATCAGTAAAATTTATGGGTATAATTTGTCTCCTAAGAGCAAACTGTTATTCAGACTACTGCTTATTCTTCTTCTAGACTTCGGCTGCTTTTCAATTATAAATTGCATGAAAGGCAGAGTAAAAAGCTCTACTGTGTTTATCCACAAATGTGAATCTGTGGTAAATGCCAAACCAGTAACATCTCATCTGGTACAGCAGTTACTCTGAGCTGTCCAAGGGGTTGCTCTTCCTCCTGCATCCTTCTGACAACCATTCTGGCAGAAAGGCAGAAAGAACAGCTGAGAGGAAAGCAGCATGAGGTACCTAAACTAAGTGTAGAGACTGTTCATATGTGATGATTTTTTCTCTCAGTGGAAATTTCAATATTATTTGAGTTGGATTTGTGTTTTGAAAAAGGGTATTTTCAAGGGAAGGAAGATTCTCTTGCCAGAGTTCCTGGCAGTAGAGGATTAAGTGAAGGATCTGACTTTATACAGCAGCAGTGGGTTGCAATCTGTTGTTAGAATGGTGTAGGGACAAACACTCTTGGAAAAAAAACCTTTGCATATTTTTCAATCAAAATATTTTGAATTCAAGGAATGTGAAAATATTCAGCAAGACCTTACCTTTATCAGAGGACCTCAATAGCTAAGACAAGGTTACATTTTATAAACATCAGGTGGAATTCCTGATTATGGCTACTATTTGTTCTGTTCTATCACAGAAGCAAATATTTGGAGATACAAAGCCTTTTGTTGACTTAACACTCTGGAGCGATGCTACGGAATAATTTAGATGTTTACTTTAGAGGTTCAATAAAGGTCAAATGAATCCTTAGGAAAAAATCTCTTGTACAGTATACTGCCTATATACTCCTTGTGAAGAGATTGAATTATCTTTTTACCTTACAACATTTTAGTTGGAAATATCTCTATATAATATATGATATATATAAAATATATCATATATTATATGTTATCCATATGATAGAGATATATATCATACAGATAATATAGAGAGATGTATTATCTCTATCTAGGCTCTAATATAACTTTAGGCAATGACTCCCCTGAGGAAGTCTGGGTTACTCACTACTCCTGGCACTACTCCTGGAATAATGATTATTAAGGTCATGATTATTGCAGGTTAGTGTTTGGTGTACATAGTGATTAATACAAAAAATATCCTTCATAAGGCTGTCCTCATCTTACTGTATTAATATTATTTGCCTTATTCTGAGATAATGCTTTGCAAACCGAGGCTGGTTATAATGCAGTTCTGTTTGCACATTTTAATTCCTGTCCCCATTTCCATTAGAAAATACTCTGTCAGGAAGAAACCAATTTGTTTATATCCTATATATATATTGGGCTTTACTAAGCAAAAACACTTTAAAGGAAACAGTTAACTTAGCATAAAGCTAAATATTTTATCAAAACTATTAGTAAGGAAAAATGAATGACAAACTATGAAGGAGTTTCCTACTTTCTTTCCCAGTAGTCCAGAATTTGCTACGTTCTCCCAGAATACTGAAACTATGTACAGCAATGTGTTAAATCATCAAACTATGTAATGTTTTGAGACTTAGACACTGTTTGAAGTATTAAAAATTTTCAAATAATCATTGTGGTAGCAGCCAAAAAAAAAGATGTTTGTATCCAATGATTAGAACACAAGGTACAGCTGACTATAGTTTCTGCTGCTCTAAATATTTGTCTGGTTGTACAAAGCAGGACAGCATCCATAGCTGAGAAAAGATCAGCTTTCACAACCCTTTGATCAAGACTCTGTTGAGTAAAGCAGGACCTATGAACTTATGTCCTTTTGGTTCCTAAAGGAAATCAAACAACTGAACGTCTGAAAAGAAGGCGAACCTCTCCTCCCTCTGCAAACATGGGAGTTTGTTCCCACCTCCAGCAGAATGTTTTTTCTGTTATTATACTGCAACAAGTTTGACTCCATTTAATGTACAGTTTGGGAATATCTGAAATCATATATTTTAATCAGTTTACTACTTACTCTTGCCCTCCCCTCCCCTAGGCAAGAAAACCCGAGGACCCTGGGAAACACCAGAGGGAGGCCTGCACCTGGGACCCACCAAGATTCACGCTGTGCAGCAACTGTTTTTGTTCCCAGCACCGGAGGGACTGAGAACAGAGCAACCACCTGCAGGGGAGACTTCTTTTCTGAATTTGACATCTCTCCAGAGCGCCACGAAGTTCTTGTCATCGGGTATTGTTCAATTTATTGTGTTGGGGGGTGTCTCTTTTTTTTTTTTTTTTTTTTTTTTTCTGTGTAATAAACATGNTTTTTGCCTGTGTAATAAACAGGTTTCTTTCCACTTCTCTCTGAGGAAGTTTTTTTCCCGAACCGGTTGGGGAAGGGGAGGGAGGGCTCCTTGGGAGGTTTTCTCCCGAATTTGCCCTAAACCATCACAACTCCACACAAAACATGGAAGATTAGCAGCTCCTTTATCTTCTATTGTTTGAGAACACAACCTGCTTGTTTCTTTTTTTAAAAAAGCACACTATCTTCTGGTAACAAAATTATTGTTTAAATGCAGTTTGTATCGAAGCTAAATATTGCAGCTTTTGAAAGTGTGGCACTAAAGCTAGGTGAGCTCTAAAATAGTATTAATTTAACGAGGGCAGGACCAGATTTGTGAGAGATGTTCAGTGAGAAACGCCAGGATTGTTTCCTATTGTCAGATGATCCCATTTAAAAAAACACAGTGCTGGAGTCCATTTTGCTTGTGGAGCCTTATCCTTCTCCCCAGAGTGACTCTCAGCATTTCTGCTGGCATTTGGCACTACTTTGTTTCCTGATTGTAGTTTTTTCCTATCCTCAGTGGAAACTCTAATCAATTAAAAGTAAACAAAACAGAAGATTAATCTGTTGATAATACATTCATTGGAAAACAGGGACTTCTCAGAATTATATGTTACCTTTTTAAAGCTGTCACAAACATTCACGGTTAATGAGCTGTTCAAGCAAAAAGTATTCTGATTTAATCATACTTCAGATCTCAGCTTTGTCCTTAAATGAAAAAAAAAAAATCTGTCCAAATCTTGTAAGTTCTCACCATCAGGGGTTATTCCCTGACCAGCTTTAAGAAGCCTCTCCTTCCGATGACTTTACCCCAGACTCTCACCCACCTGCCTCTCCTGCTTCCATCTATCTCTTGAGTCCATCTCAGGCTTCAAAACTGAATCAACTCCTGAATTAACTGTGCTTCAGATCCACACTCTCAGGTAGTTTATCCAACGAAGTCTGGTCAGTATAATGAAAACACTGCGAGAGAAATCAGCAATGATTTCACTGTCTCTTCTCATTTCAATTCTTGTCAATAAACTCTTTTCTGTCTTTCAGAGAAAAAGAGCTGCTACAAGATGCTACCTTGGTATGAAGATTACTGTACTTAAATTAAGCTCAGAGAGGGCAAGATAAGAAGCAGCAGAAATACCCAATACTCACATTATTTTAGGAAATCCCCAAATAGTACTTAGCATGTTACATTTAATAAGCATGCATATAGCCATCTCCACTTTATACCTTACTGAATTCAAGCTTTTACATTTTTCTACATTTATTTGTGTACAACTGCTTTTAAATATTTAAAAAGCTGCTTAGAGACAGCTTCTCTGTCTCTAAACAATTGGTGACCTGACCTACCAGGTCCTACATATAAATAGAAACACTGTTGTGAAAACCATAAACTGGAATTCAAATCAGATAGTTTCACTCTCCCTACAGCTTTTCAGTCAGTTTATGGCTTCTTACCTAGAGAGTTTCATATCAAAAGCAGTGGAAATAAACAGGTCTAACAAGATTTGAGGTTTATCTCGATAGATCTGTTCTTCACTGAGTTTTGAACTAAACTCCTTGCATGCAAAATTGGTGAGTCATATTTGCATAAAGCAGACTGTGCTTCTGAAATTTCAGAGGAAATAAGGGCTGTCCTTACTAAGACTTTAAATTGTAATTTAATGATCACGTACTTGGCTCTGGGCTTTTACTACATTATGTATTCTAAAGGAGATCAAACCTTGTAAGTAATAGTTTGGTCAACCAACATGAGAAGTTTACTCATATCAGGCTAGCAGATCAGTTTCCTGACCTTCATTCTCTGCAAATGTATGAGGAATTGTTACTGCAGTAGTGTGTCTTTTATTTTACTTTAATAGTTTCAGCCTCAGTATTATTTTCAAGGAAGGAACTATTCCACCCGCACGGCCAGCATGCTCAAATTAAAGCAAAGCTTGTTATGAGTTAGCCTCCAACCTAATAACTGAAGCACTTAAGTCCTCTGCTAGAGGTCTCTTGGAGGTCTACAGAGTTTCTTCCCCCCACCCCAGTTCATAATTCCTAGAAGTAGATTCTACCTTTTCTGGAGAATATTACTTATGAGTGATGAAGAACTAGAAAGTAGCTTCTGAACTGAGGATTGAGAAAGTGGATAGTTAGTGTAAAGCTAAATGTAAATGCTGCTGACAAACTAGGACCATAAATCTTGAGATGGGAAGGCCAAACAGATGTATTTATGCTATATCTTCTTGCTAGTTTACTGTCATTGCATTCTCCCAGCCAGGTCTTTGTTATGAATACAATCTTCAGTGGGTTATTTAATAAAGCTGGATGTGGCATAATCTGCACAAGTTACTGCACAAGTTATGTCAGACCCAGTATGGAAAAATAATCAAAATGCAATTGGTTTAACATTAGCATTTTATACATTAAAAAAAACCCCACCTCCCAGACAAACAGTTTTTATGAAATCATAAGGGAGCAAAAGCAGTACAAAGCTAATTTTTAAAGAGTCCATAGTAAGCATATTTGCCATGACTAATCACTTCTTATAATGATTTAACTGCCCTCTCTCATATGGTGCTAAAGACAGCTGGAGACAGAGGACTTCTTTATAAGGTTTGATCTATAAAAAAGCAAGAAAAGGCTGCCAAGTAGTCCATTTTTAGGAAAGAGCAAATCTCTTTGTTGCATTTGTATAGAGTCACTCCAGAATTATTACATGGAAACTTAATTAATATTTATATTTTACAAAATACTTTGTTACTCTCCTTTTCATCTGAATTTACTATCTTCTTGCAGGATAGTTTGTTATTGATCAAATTTCAGAAGCTAAGGAGATTTACTTCAAATTTGATCTGAAGTTTTGAGCATGAAAAATAATTTAACTTGAAATTCAACTTCAATTATTCTGTTTTCCTTAATAGGAGCCAGGATAGAGAAGAGAAGAAAAATAAGTATCCTCAAACTGGCTAGATAAAACAAATCAATACGATTGGTTAATTAGAATATCCAAGATTTTAAATTTGTACTGGTCTTTTTACTAGCTCTGGGAAGTGGAAAATGTGTAATGCAACACACACAGCAAGTCTGCCCTGGGCAGAAGATGGGGAGTACATCCTAGAGATGTTTATAAAAGCCTTAAAGGTCTAGTCTTAAAGCTCTAGAGGCTTCCTCTGCAGCCAGAAACTGCTTTTGGATGCAGGGAGTGACTTCACTCAGAAGTATTTTCTGCTCTTCTTTACACAGCCACACAAAATCACTGAAGAACCAAGAAATGGTTCCAGGTTTTCCCACGTCTCCATGCATCCCTGCTGCTTCCCCCTTAGCTGAAATACAAAAGCAATCTTCCCCACTTACCTTCTTACTTCCATTTATGAATGTTGCCAACATTATTAGAGTTGAATCAAAATATTAATAGAATACTTCCAGATTTCCTTTTGTATGTGCACTTACTGCTTTAGGCATGCAGAGTTGTGAATGTACTCTTTGTAATAAGGCCACTAATGAAGCCAATCCCTTCATGCTTTGTCACTGCACACAATACTACTGAGCTTCCTTCAGTCTTCCAACCCTGATAGTATCATTGAATTCCTCAGCGAGTGTCCAGCTATGACAAACTCCACCAGATTAATTCATAATAATGTATGAATGGGGAATAGGAACCAGTGGATTTTGGTTTCATTATTGTAGACTTCTGCTTCCCTTTTAATTTACTTAAGCATTACAATATAAAATATTAATATAGTATTTACATGCTAATTTTTACTTGCTAACTATTGTGTGGTGAATTCCTTAATAAGTGTGCCAAGAAAAAGCTGGCCTCTGTAAGGACTGGATCTACTTTGTGCTACTTCAGTTTCTGCCTCTACCCTACCCCAAGCAAGCCACTGTGTACATTGTTTATTCATAATATGGTTCTCCACAAAAACACTAGTCTTCTTTCACAACTCCTTTCAGCCTAGGATGGACTCTGTTGTTTTCTTGTGATCCCCTTGTCAAATTCAGAAGCTGCTCAATATTCTCTCTCTCTTCTATGTTCCAAAGAACTGATCTAATGACATGCAGCTCCTTATATTCCACTAAAGCCCAAAGCTCTTGATTGATTTAGGAAGCACCTGAGCTTCCTAAGAGCCATAGCACAAAGTCTCCCAAGGCATTGAAGACATGTTTGATTTGAGGCTTAGGACCGAGTTACTCACATATCATGCCTAAACCTGGTTAACATCCAGAATATCAACATTCTTCTTCAATCCCCTGAGGAAAGCTCTATCTGCCAGGCATTCCTGGGGAGCACCTATTGAGTACCAACAGGAATTGGTGTCTCAGGAGATGTAATGGCAACCACAGCAGTTTTATATATCCTGGAGGGGTGTGCTAGGCTCCAGTTCTGGTTTCCAACAGTTTTTTTTCAATTCACATGCAAATGATTGTAAAGTATTGGCTCTGTCCTTGGGACAGCATCAATAACCTTACTCTCTTCTTTGGCAACTAGAACCAAGTCCATGTTTTTTATTCTCTCTGGACCAGAGAAACAGATTTTATCCTCATCAGTGGAACTCATTACAAACAAAGGGAAGACAGTCTTTCTCAAACCAAAAATCTAGTGTTTAAACTATTTCTCTGAAGGAAGGCAGCCACTTGAGCCCTGACCTTACGCATGTACATACAGAACTGTAACTGAATTCCTGCTTACAAAGTCCTGCAACAAAACTGATTACTACATTAGAAGTGTCAGGAAAGATACAGGGAGATAGAGTAAGCAGGAGAGAAATTTCTTCTATAAGTATGCCACCCTTATAGCTTAGTTTCTCTATTGATATTTTCTCAGCCTGAAGGCTGAAATATTGTAAAATTGGGCAATTTTTCAAGTACAAAGCTCAGAATTTTAATGAAGAACTGTATCTTCTTTACAGCTTGGTTAGATTTAGGGATTTAGTTTTCTATGTAAGAATCGTAGAATCACAGAATGTCTTGGGCTGGAAGGGACCTTAAAGATCTTATAGCTCCAACCTCCCTGCCAGGGAACACACACCTTCCACTAGACCAGGTTGCCCACTAGCAATACCTTTCAGCAATGCTTTTACTTTCATCATCAGCTATTTACTGGGAAAAGTGAAAGAACAAATTAGGAATCTAGCTTTTATATAGATTGCTGGGAGTGTTCCTTACAACTTTTCCATCAGTAATGGTTTGATAATATAGCTTTGAGTCAGAGATACCCGGTGTTTCCAAGTGTTGTGGTTTAATTCCACTAGGCAGCTAAGCACCACACAGCCAAACCTGGAACACCAAGGTGGGTTATAGGAATTTTTACTTTTAATACATAATTTTCCATAAACAAATACACAAGGTGTAAAGTAACAGCTGTCAGGTAAGTTACCACTCCTAAGGAGTGCTTTGATGTATATAAGTGTTTTAAATACTGCTGGCATTTGGATGCAGCTTTAAAACAGTTTGGAAGTATTTTTGCCTTGAATATATAGACAATACATACAAATAATGCTTGAAAAGGATGCTTAGAAAACAGAGACAGTATTAACTGTGTTTCTAGTAATAAAACTGAGCAATTAAGTTATGTGGGAATATGTATAATTTGATTTTGAAAGGGAATTTCAATTATTCACATTTGAATAGCACTAGCATTGATTAGTTTTACACTGAGGTATTTGTGCATACTTGAAGCAGATGGATTTTAATATGTAATTACACAGATATGTAATTACACAGATATGTAATTAATTATGAAATTAGCATCCTGCTAGTTCACTGTAAAGTATCTCATTAAGTCACATAAAAGGGCTTGATGACATGAGATTTCCAGTGTCACTTTCTTTGTTTTGATGTTTAAGGCCACACTACTTAAGATATGCAAACAGTGGTTCCTGTTTTCTACTTACCTCTGCCAATCTTTATTCTTTCTGTAACTTTTACGAATGAGGACAGTTAGTTGTCTGGTTTATTCAGGCATTATTACCAATAAAAATGAAATCCCAAAAATGTCTTCCAGTAAAGTAAGTCAACAGTGGAATTTAGTTTGGAGATGAAGTTTCAAGAATTAGCAGTGGGTAGAGCCAAATATTACTCAAAGAAAATTTCTTGACTATTTTGCAATAAAAAACTGCTTGCATTTTCCCCAACTGATTGCATTTTCTAGTAATAGGAACAAACCAAAGATACCTTCTAGAAATCATGAGGAAATAACTGATATAGATTAGGCCAATTAAACTTAATCGAAACAGTTTTGAGACTGTTAGGGAAACTTAGTAATGTTTTGAGTAAGATTTATTATTTTTCATAAAAGCTGTGGTTTCACAGATCTTCTAGTGGCAAAGCTAATTTGATAGTTTCTCCATGCCCAAGGGTGTTTGTTCCAGTGGATGAAAAGGGGCAGGAAGCTACTGCCTCAGAAATTGTGCCAATTCCCTGCTTGTAAACCCAGATTAGTTCTCTAATCTTAAAAGAAAAAAAACCCCTACAGTCTTTCTTTCTGAAGTCAGAGGGAGATGGAGTTAAAGCCTACCTCTGGAGAGCTTGTTTCATGGAGGCAAACGTGGTTCAGTAATCTTACTGCATTTTGCCATTTCCTTTGAGTTGGGATCTGCAGTGCTGCACTTTACTCAAAAGAAAAGGAAGATTGTATCTCTCTCCAAATCTGTCACCTTTGTGACACTGAGAACAGTTAACAGAGAATCACACCCTCAAAGCAAGAATAAATAAAAATTTAAGTGACAGAACAGAGGCAACTCAGGTGAGCAGCAGTACTTTCTGTAGAAAACCAAAGAGGAAGAAATAATTGTTTTTAGCAGCACAAAGAACCCTGTGTCCTGCTGTTTGACTTCCTATTCTGTTGAAAAGGACAATTCTGCTAGTTCCTCACTGATTTGGTTAATAAACAGATAAGTCTTGCACCAAGTACTAAAAAAAATCTGAGTTTTCATATTCTTGGTTATCTACTTGACTGAGAAGAGGTATTTCCAACTACAAACATCTCGGATACTGAATCACCCTAATCTTTTAGTACTTGTATCTCTGAAAAAAATAATTGTGTAAAAAATAGTGGCTACAGTTTGTACCATGAATAGAGCTGACAGTCAAGCACAGAGGAAAAGGGTTAAAACTTTCATTATTTCCAGAGCACTTCTTTTTTGTCTGTTGCAAAAATGGTACTGATGTACTATTTTTGAGAACATAATTTTATGCATATCTTTTTACTAGAAAAGTAGACTGGGAGGTAGTGAGGGGAGGAGATATCAATTGGGGTGATTGTCTCGAACAGGAAGCTGGCAGTCTGGCATTCTGAATCTACCTGTGGATGGGTCTAGTTAGGGGCTGGTAAGGGTGTTTCTACACACAATGTTGTTACCAGATGAAAAAACCCATTCAAAAATCTATCTGTCTTTATAATGACTGCATTATTGTATCTTAAATGAGTGATGTTTACCTCAGGTATTCAAAATCAGCAATAGCAACTAAATAAATTATTTAGATTAGAATAATTTAGAGTATTGTCTTTGAAGTACTGGGAAGCTATAGTTGCCTCTGCCTTGGTGCAAGAATAGGTCTTTAGTTTCATGCCAGGTCAGTAGGAAAGTCCAGCTGTGGTTGCTGAAATACAAAGTGGGCCAAGCTCTAAGCATGGGAGTTAGTTTACCAGCGTATAAAACTAAGCTGGAGTTTAGCAGTGAAGATTTAAGGAATGAAGCATGAATTTGAGGCCTAGTGCATGGGAAGAGGTAACAGAGTGAAGCAATGCCCCCACATGCTAAGGGACAGCAAATACAGGGTCACATTTAGTTTCTGAATGCTTGCGTGTCGTGGTGATAATGCTGCAGTGGTGGAACAACTTCCACACTGCCCTGCCCTTACAGTAACTATCTTCCATGGCGCTCTGATAACAGGCTCCAAGGTGGTGCAGAGCAATTGTTCCTGACAAACCTCCTCAGCCCCTGAGCCGTGCTATGCCCGGCCAGCGAAGAACCTGCCGGCACACTGAGCACGGCCCCTGGGCCAGCAGGGGCAGACCCTTTCCTGGCCACAGCTGAAACCCATCGGGAGACACACCCAAACCTGCACAGGTGAGAGGCTCTCCCGTGGGCAACTCCATGAGGGCGGCATTGCACCCCAGGCACTCGGGACCGTGCGGCACACGACCAACGCCAAGCGAATGGGTCAAGGAATCACCTCGGGCCCTTTGGAACACCATGCCCCGCGCCCATCTTGCCCCCTCGCTACACCCCAGCGCTGTGGTTGCCGGGCTTAGGAAACCACCTCTGGGAGTTGTAATACTAAACTAATGTGCGGGTGCCTTCGCGATAAGCCTTTATACACTTAAGGAGTGTATAAGAAACGCCTTCCCCGCCAGCAAAGCTGGGCACGGACCCCAGCTCGGGTCTTATCCACGG
>VYXD01013778.1:340454-393493 GCA_013397195.1 Hylia prasina | reverse complement strand
CCAATAGCTCCGCTCTCGGTGGGTCGCTGCGGCCTCGGTCCTTCGCCGCGGTGGGACGCTTCAATCCGCGACCCCCTCGTTCCCCGCCGGCGGCCCTTGTACCGCTCCGCGGGCTGTGACCTCGCCGGGCAGTACGGCCTCACTCGCCGCTCGGATGTCTAGGCTGACCCCGCTGCTGCTGCTTCTTCTGCCGGGGGCCGACGCGGTTCCCTCGGGGTCCCTGGCATTCGAGTCCCTGCGGGGGACGAGGGAGGAGAGCGGCGAGGCAGGGGCGCGTCCCCCTCCGGGGAGCGGGCTGGAAGAGGTCGAGGCTCCGCAGCGGCTGAAGTTTGTCCCGCCTGTCAGCGGAGCGCGACGGGGCGCTCGGGGCGGGTGCTGCCGGGTCCCGCTCGGGCGGGCTGCGAGTGCCCTCAGGGACCACACGGTGCTTACTGTCGGGACACCCCGGCCTGCTGATGTAGTAGCTTATGGCCAGGAGTGGAGAGGGAAAAAAGAAACCTAACAAAAACTATAGTGAGCTGTACGAGCTCGAGTCTGGCAACTCCTTCGTAGCTGATTCACTTTAACTGGAATCGGATGGCTCTAAAGATAGAAGTGCATTAAAGAATTGTTTCTGTTTTGCCCTCACTTGAGGGTGAGGTTAAAAGTGAGGTTATACTTGGCTTAGCGGTTAGGTTTTGGAAATTAAAAGTTGACTGTAACCCTTGAGAACTCTGAAGGGCCCTTGCACGCATACAGTCATCAGAGGAAGTTAGTTTAAAATGACATTTTCTTTGTTTATGTCTAACCACAACTGTTAAGGTAGTAATAATCTCAAAATGAAACCGAATTTGTTGCCTGTGTAGTCTGAAGTGCTTTTTTTTTTCTTTTTGTGCATTGTCTGTGGTGCTTAAACACTTGTATTAAAAATTGATGCTCATTTCTACTTTCTGCTTGATCAGCTGTATTAGCTTTGGTATGACATAAGTAAGGGTGTACCAGCTTGTTTGAGAGTAAACTTTCAACTTAATGGAAACAGTGAAGATGGCCATACTTACTAGCAAAGAATAAATCCAGAAATGTTTCTTGTATGTCTGGTGTTCCTTTTGTATATTTGTACATTACTTGGTGCAGGCAAGCTTGGTCAGGAGAGTTTGAGGTATCTGCTGTTTATTTTCTGAAAGCAAGAGGAATGGGAGGCTTGTCATCCTGTTCTTCAGGGGAGTGGAAATAAATAAGTACCACTAAGCACCTTGAATTTCAGATTTATATTGATTGATAGCTGCTATCTGAGGACCTGAGGTTTTCTATGCAAAGGTAGGAGGAGGAGAGAAATCGTGCATTTTTCTTCTTTTCTTGATCCTGACCATACAAGTGTATATATATATATGTATATATTCTTTTTAACAATTAAAAAACAAATTGCTCTTTGGCTGTTACTTCAGCATATTACAGCATGTTTATACATGGTGTGATTACTATGCAGTTTGCCTACTAGTGATATCTTGAAGAGGCTGTAAACAGATGTTTTAGAAAATGAAAGGATGTGTATGTGTAGGTTTATACAGACTTTTTACAAATGTTGATACTCAGGATTGCTTTATTGAGCTTGAAGTTGGGTGGAGAACTCTTGGTATGCTATGTGAATTTGTAGGATTTAATAACTATAGCAGCAATTTAGTCATATCTAGGTGAATAGGATTGTACTTATGCAGGCTAAAAGTTGGCAAGTCTAGCAAGAGATCCTAAAGCTGTGAAAGAATTTTCTTCTCATGGTCTTGCAAATGCTTTCTGCCAATGTATCTGCTGTATCTCAAGATCGCAGTATACAAGATATATCTGCTGTATCTCAAGATCTCTTCATACAAGAAATAAATTGGTTTGGGTAAAATTTGATTTTTGACTCCCGTAAACTAGTGAGGATTGTTGTTAGCGTGCATAAATTCATTGACATAATGTGCTTGATGGCCCTGATTTAGTGCTGCTCACTAGATGCTGACTGCACTTGTAAATTTAACCAATGATGTGCAATAGTACTAAATAGCTGATGTGTCAAGGAAGTATATTCATTGCTTTTTAATGGCCAGACTGGTGAAATGTGCTTTATTAAATACACGGGAACTGTTTGCAGGGGGTGTTTTATTACAAAACTGAAATTTGAGGAACAATTTTCCAACAGAAATGCAAATGTAAAGCATCAGTTCTGTGTACTTTTGCCATAGCAGCTATATGCTGCTCCAATAGTGACCAAAGCAATTACACCATAAGCACTGCAATTCAGTACTGTTCAATAGTGAACCATAAGCTTTTTGTCTCTGTATATGTTACTGCAGCATTATCAACCACATATTATGTCGCACAAAGAACAGACTAAATCTTACTTCCCTTTATATTTTTCCCTTTCTCAACAGGACAAAGCTGCTCTATATACTGTTAATTTTTTTTTTCCTCATTCTAAATAATGTCAGATGCCTTCATGGTGTGGTGACTGATGATTGATTAGGTTTGGTCTTCCCTGTTGCTTCTTAACAAGCTCTCTCTGGCTATAAGGGAATTGCAGTGCTTATTGCAATTATTTCAGCACTCAGATTTGTTGGGTCTTATATACAGTATACTTTGAGTTACCTTTTTTTTTTGCTGTGAGTAGGGCCTGCCTTACACAGCAGGTACCTCCTTTCTGAATCCCCACCCTACCCTCAGGCCATCAGAGAAGCCAGTCTAAAACTTTCTGCAGACAATTTACTGAATGTGTTGATAGGGTGTGTAAATCAGAAAAAAATGGCATTAGTAGAGAACTTGTCAGGGTGGAGACTTACCTCTCAGAGTAGAAAGCTTTCTTTCCAGACCTCCTGCAAAATTTGCCTCCAGTCAGAATTTTTGTAGTGACTTCAGTGAGCCAGAGATTTTGAGTTACCTGTAAGGACTCCAGCCTGAGTTACTCTGAAAAGCTTGGTGGTTTATGGTTGTGAACACAATGTTGGGTACTATGGATACTGTTTGGTGTTAAGTTCAGGTGGGTCATACCTGAGACTTGCTGCCTGGGTCTTACTGTTGGTATTCACCAAGTAGGTGCAGTTAGAGTGAGCTTTAAGGAAACATGGCTGATCCTTCTGCTCACTTTCTTGAAATACTGCTTTTGACAAATCTGATGAAGGTTTTGAGATCTGTTCGTAACATAAATCCTTAATCAGCCCTGCTTAACCTCTAAGGCAGTTGGCAGTGTGGTATTAGTTGTCAGTATGTTCCTTCATCATGTGGCTTCCTTTTTGTCATCTCACTTCCTGCTTATTTCACTTCTGGTTGTAGGTTCTGATTACTACAAGGAAGCTAGAAGTTAAGCGGAATTTACAAATGTGTTGAATGTTCTTCTTCGATGATAGGTTTTTCCTTTGTTATTCACTTTAAGCATATTCCCTGAAGTACAATTTCTTTGAACAATAGACAAAGCAAGCGGTAGGAAATAGCTTTTCTTCACTTAAGAATTTTTTTCCCTCTAGAAAATAAACTTTTTTTAATCTCTTCTTTACTGACTCTTCTAGTTTGCCTGCTCTTTTCTTTAGCTACCACCTGACTAGTAAGGCAGAGAAGCCCTAATGTTTCCTAATTATTTTTTTGTGTGTGTGTTGTGGGCAATGGTATATTTTGTCTTCTAATTGAAATTGCTGGTATTTCATCTACCGATTTTTGACTGTAGTGTCCACAATAGATAAATACTGTTTGAATCAGATAACTTGTAAAAAGTGTATTTATTTTGAAGTTGCATCCAGCTGTTCCTGTTAAATTTACTATCGCTAAAATAATTAAAGATGTGTATTAAATGAATACATGATTACTGTCAGAGTAAATGATGTACCTAAATGATTTCCCTGCTAAGCATCTGAATTACAAATTCAACTTGATAATAGAAACTCTAGTGCAGCTCTAATAGAATGCTTTATCTCTGATTAAGTTGAAGGTACTGAATGAAAGAACCTCTTTGCTTTTAAGGAAATATCCACCACTTCTGAAATGCTAGGAGATACAAGCTGGCATTGAATGAACTTCACTAAAATTCAGGTTTTTAAAAATGAAGTTAGTTTCTTAAATTCTTGAAATCGAGTATTTAGTGTGTGTTTAGGAAATTGAGCTAATAAGCAAGGAGTTTTTATTTTTATGCCTGAATTTAAAAGCATGGAATTTAACATGAAAGAAGTTTTATGCTAAATTATACTTAAAATGAATGCAATAAATGGAAGAACACATCCAGATTGAGCAATCTCATGTAGTGAAGGTGTCCTAGCCAGTGGTGGTGGGGTTGGGATTACATAGACCTTAAAGTCCTTTCCAGTCCAAATCATTCTATGGTCCACCCACCCTTGATATCTGTCCTGGAGGTAGGAAGTGTCGTTAGTGTTTAATGTAGTTCAAAATACACTTCCTCTAGAGCCAGGAGAGGATGAAGCACTAAATGTCATCATCAGGTGTTTTTTTCCTTGCAGGAGGAGTTGGGGTCACAGGCTGCCTGACCATTTCTCCTTGTGGCATTGCCACAAAAAGCTTAAACAAAGTTTTTAGCAGCAGTGTGTAGGTCTGTGTGGTGAATTGAACCACAAGTGATGCAGGTACGAAAGAAAGGGAAAGACAAAGCACCAGAGAAGCCCCCAAAAGAACCAAAACCCACCCATGCAAACAATATTCTCTCTAATACTTTTGAACCTTAAGTGATGGCCTTTTTTTCTGCAGATGGGTAGACTGGGGCGTTAATGGTGAGTAGGGGGAGAAATGCCTAAGCTGATGTTGCTACTGAGGCATGTTTTCCAGCTGTGCTCAGCTGAGATGTTTGAGCAGATCATATCCCATACCATAATATTTCATTTGTCTTGTACTTAAATAGGTTGTATGTGATCATATTTGATTTGTTTAAATATTAATTAACATTAAGGCCAACAATAGATTTTGTATACTGTGAGATTGATATCTATGTTTCATTTTCATGCCTAAAAGCAGGGAATATGATCTTGTAATTCCTTAAATTTCATGGACAAGATAGTGAATATTTATGTACTTATTTTTAGCAGGTAGATTGCTCAAATAATCAGATTCATGGCATGTAAATAAACCTTTTTAAACGGCATGCTATAAAAGGTAAACAGCATTGGCATAGTGGGCAAAATCAAGAGTAATTAAATAGGATTCTAGCAGAGAGAAGATTACATTGTTGTTTATGGGCCACTTTCTGTAAATTAAACAATACAAAAATAAGTGGAATATGTTTGAAAAACAGTGCATTATATTAATGCTGAGTTGTATATTGCTAATATAAGAACTAAACTGTTTTGCTCTTGGTTATTAGAAGGATTTGTTTTTCACAAATACGAGTTGTGCTTTAAGCAAGATAGGATTAAGATTAAATATTTCTAGAAATTTCTTATGTGCTTTGTGAAAAGTTTGACTATGCCATTTAAAAATTTCGATTTAATGAAGCATGAAATATTTTTCCATTTATCTACTAACTTTTTTTGCTCTTATATTCTGTTTCCTGGAGATGCTGTAAATTGTCTTGAGCAATTGCTGAAGTGGAAGAGCACTACCTTTGTATCTGAGTTACTGTGATTAAACCCAAAAGACTTGTCTGAGGTTGACTATCCTTATATTTTACTTCTTAGGTACGGGTTAAGTCAAGGAAGGCAATATTCAAGTTTAGTACTTGGCATATATTTTTAAGCAAATGAGTACATGGGATCTGAATTAGTAGCATGAGTGCAATTTATTATTTACAGCTTAAGCATCGCTATGTGCTGAATATCACTAGTAAATAGTTTCATTTAGATGACATGTTCAAGTAATTTTCATACATAGACTGATATACAATGAGTGGTGTATAAAAATAGCAGGACAGCAAAGCACTGAAATAAATCAATTATGAATTGACTCAAGTGAAGGAAGATTGCTATGGCGTGGTTAAAACTGTTGAGAAGCAGCATCATACATCACAAGAATGAGGTAAACTGTCAACAGTCTGATATAAGCATAATGCATCTCTGGGGAAAGGGAATAGGGAATGTGCAATAGGGGATGATGTAGTTGTGACTTGGGACATAAAAGGTATTGCACATTTAGGTACTCAAGGCTTGGCTTTGCATTATGTCATTATTACTCAGGGGTTTGAGGGCAGACTGTGTAGGGTATTTGATAATGAAACCTGAGTGTTTTGCTGTGCTTGTAAGGTTACACAGCACCAAGTATTTGATTCAGCTAAGTTAATTTCTTCTAGGATATTTTTGCTTTGCTTTTGGTGAATTTTTGTGTCTGAACAGAAAATTAATGGCATCAAGCAGTTTCCTGTTTTTATAGAAATACTATTGATATAAGTTTTACTATTAGTGTTTGTTTCTTGTTGAATTTTAATAGAAGAGTTGAATTTTTAGGTATCTAATTACAACCAAAGAAAAGTCCCATAGGCCTATGTAAATAAGCTGGTCTGTTGAAGTATTCATGCTCATTTAATGACTTTTCAATGAAAAAACCACTTCTAAGTATGTTTTCCTTCCTACTTCAAAACATCTGTAAACCTTAACCTTATTAATAGACTAATCTATGCTACAGAGTATTCAGTTGATAAATTATGATTTTTTCAACATTCTTCTGTTAGTAAAGAAAGTGCCATTATAGGCACAATTCTTTCAACTTGCTTAGGCCGTATCTGTTTGAGCATCTGTATAGATTGTCACTGCCTGTTGACTGCAGATGAGATTCAGCTAATGAGATTTTTTCATTGATGTATCATGTGGCAGTCTACAAGCAAAAGTACCAAATCATAAAACTGATTATGTAGGAGGAAAAAGAAACAGAAAACAAAGAAATTGAAACCATAGTTCTTGACATGCAGACTTTTGCAGGTGTCACATATTAGACTGGAAATCTCAACCTGAGTGGTTCTTGAGGGTTTACTCTTTTGGAGGGTGATCATGTTAAATTTTATCTGTGTTTTTAGCGCTATGTCAAGCTGATGGGGTTTCAGCTTGAAGATTTAAAAATAATTGTTTGACGTTATACTTTTTTTAATGGAATCATAGAATGGTGAGGGTTGGAGGGGACTTTAAAGACTGTTCACTCCCAACCCTCCTTGCACCACCTCCTACTAGACCAGGTTGCTCAAAGCCTTATCCATCCTGGCCTTGAACACTGCCCTCACAGTTAAATTTTTTTTGCACATAATTAATGCTATTGCCCTTATTTTTTGAACATACTCTTAGACAATGGTTCCATGTTGTTAACATGGCTCTGGGAAATTATGTTCTAGATGTACTTGGCTTGTTGTTATTTCTTGCTCATTGTTATTTCCCCACTTCAGCATACTCAGTCAGTGGATTGTTTTAATAAGCTATACTGACTGAGTAAAATGACTGCTTTAAAATGAAAGAATTTTTGTGCCATTTTTCTTAAAACCTGGTTATTTTAATAATCTATTTTAAAAGTGTTTTCAGGGCTACATTCTGTCGAACACAGCGAGCAGAGAACTGAATGGGAAGGGACCTCCTAAAGCCACTTCACATCTGGAAGAATTGCAGTGAACCATGACTTAGCCTAACGCACAGACCTCCAGCCATGTCATAAAGCCCCCTTGCTCTCTCAGTTTGATGGGACTTGCCTGCCATGGTTATGGAGAAAATAGATGCTTGTTTGGGCAATGCATGGCACTCTTGCCACAAAGAGAGGCAGAAAACCCAAAAAGTTGAGTTGGATTAATTTTGTGACCCTCCCACAAAATAGCTTGACTATCAAGTGGCTGTTGATAGTAGGGAGGTGTTTCCTGTTCTTTCTTAAAATGGATACTTCTTAAACAAGTTTGATGAATGGAACAGCTGTGAATTTCCTTGTCCATGTCAGTACAAGTAGATGGGAATCCCATCTAGGTTGGAAGCAAGGGTCAGACAAGGGTCTCTCTTGCAGAGGTCTTTATTCTTCAAGGTGGTACAGGAGAGAGTGAGGGCAGAGTCGCTTGCTAACATTCAAGCCAGGGGGCAGAGAGGGTGGGGCAGGTTGGTGATTGGTCCCAGGTTAACCCAGGGCAGGGTCGGGAGAGGGGGACAAAGGGACAAGGAAGAGGGAAAACCTGGGGTAAAAACCAAAATAAACCAGGCACTGGAGGGGTAACAGGAGCAAACCATAACTTACCAAACTTATCAAAAACCTACCACCACATCCTGTGAAATTCAGAACTTAAATAAAACAAAAGTGCTTAATTGTGGATATAGTGTGTCACAATGCTTCAACTTTAATTCTTTGCAAGCAAAAAGCATTCTTTCATGTCATGGTTCAAGTTTAAATACAAAATGATTTCCAAATCACAGACAAAGAAAGAATAAGCCCATCTTACTTTGGTGAATAACAGGTAGATGCTCTTTCTTATGAGAATTCCCACTCTGAATTTTGTCAAAAGAAAAATAAAAATCAAGGATATTTCTTTCACACCTGATAGTTTTTCTATGCAAACGTCAATATTAAATCCTGTATTTACTGTCATATTAGGGAAGGATCCACATTTTATTGGTAATTTTGCATGAATTTAGGACTGAAGGAATGGTATAGCATTTTCCTCACAGATATGAACAAGGAGTAATGGTGGTGTTACTTGGCTGTGAAATATGTGAGCCCTCTTTGAGATTACAAGCCTGTCAGGCTACAATATGGTTGGTTCTTCACTGTTATATTGAAGAAATATCACACAGGCTTTTTGGATGTTAGATGTTTGTAATTGGTGAATAGGGAGTATCTGCTGTTTCTGCTGTAAGTTTTCAGCCAGTAGAGTATGTGTTGTCCTCATCATTGCAGAAGGTACTGTGGGGATTTGGTCACGCTTGTAATTTGCTGAATTCTTTCAAGTGATTTACAGTGTATAGTGATACATAATTTACAGTGTATGGTGATACATGTGTTTATTGATTTACATAGATCAAGAGGTTCCGCGGGTTTTGTCAAGCCATGGCTTACAGACAACTACTTTGACAACTAAAATGGATGGCAATGATGGCAAGGCTGAACACCTAGAGTATATTGCCTTTGCTTTGGTTCCTGTTTTCTTCATCATGGGTCTCTTGGGGATTCTTATCTGCCATGTTCTTAAGAAAAAAGGATATCGTTGTACAACAGAAGCTGAAGAAATAGAAGAAGAAAAAATTGATGAAAAAATAGGTAATCAAGTCTAATAAACAAATTCCTATTTTTGTACATTGCAACTACTATGAAATAATTTATTGTGAGACTTCTGTCATTTCTGTGTCTATATTTGACATCAAAGCAGTATTAAGAATAATATATTTGTTATTGTATGTCACTTGAGGTTTGATCTTTGCCAGTCAAATCTTGGAGTGTTCTGCTTTCTCATGCAAGTCCACTAACATCAAGTAAGAGCTTAAAGAGGGATCAAAGTATCAGTATATTTGTTTGCAACTCCACAGGTGGAGTCACGAGATCATTTTTCTGCATTCTACATACTGTTAACAAGAAAATATTAGTGTACACAGTGCTAGCTGAGAAGGGGCAAAAAGCTGCCATTTAAAGCCTAAAATCTTAGTTTCTGTGCTTTGGAATCTTTGTTTGTTTGTGTTGTGCTGTCAGTCTCATCTTCCCTCTCTTTATAAAACCAAGACTTTGGACTGAATATCTTCATTCTGTTTTATGTAATGGTGCTTATAATTTTTCCTTAAAAATGCCTTTGTTTTTATCCTAACTTTTGTTCATTTGTGCCCTTGTTGTTCCTTATTCCCATCTATTCTTACTGGGGGGTGGAAACGGGTGTTACCATGTGGCAAGGGCTCTAGTAATGTGGTACTGCATTGTAAAATGTAAGTAAAAACGGAAGTCAAGTCACTTGTAAATACTCCTCTTCCTTTCTCCCAATCAGTTTCTTTCAGTAGGCTCATAATGAGTGCAAATTACAGTGGCTCTGTGGTAAGGGTAGACCCATGTGGTGCAGTAATGATGTGTCAGTGTGTGCTTGAGCATGGACTGCCTGGGGCAGCTGTGCAGTGAGTGGAACTATCTGATCTTTAGTTCCCCTGAGTGGAACAGGGCTGTGCTAATGAAACGGGGACATCCCCTGTGTCTCAGTGGCAGGAACTAGCTGCCTCTAAGTTACATTGCAGAATTGCAGGCATTAAGATGAAGCCTGGGTACAGAGGTGGGGAAGCCCCTAATTTACTACCTAAGAGAAGAATTTAGAGTCTAGCCTATCAAACTTGCCTCAACCCTATTTTTTTAATAAAGCATTATTACAATTACTAGGGAAAGGCACAGTTTTGCCACTTAATTGTTTCAGTTCCCCAACTGATCTTCAGCCTTTGCAGGTTATTCTAGGGAAGCTTTTAATATTGTTAATGGGTGCATTCTATTCCCAAAGTTTTCAGTTTGTTTTTTTTTTAAATTAATTGTTATATCCTTGTAGATGTGGTGAAAATCTTAAATTGAATCCCTCTCATACTAAAAGCCAAAAGTACCTGTTTTAGAATAGTGATTTGAGACAGTTTAATGTTTTGGTTTTTTTTCCCTGCCCTCTTGTTAGGATTCCTCCATGCTCTCTTGTTTGTCTCCTGCTTACTAACTAGAGAAGGAATTTTGAAATATGTTTGTGAAAATACTGAGCTTAATTAATTCTTAGCTGAATTTGATTGGGCTGATGTACAGATAATAAACCTGTGTTCATAGTTTTTACTGAATAAGGATGTCTTATCTAAGCTTTCCCTCCATAGTAACAACAGATCTTGCCTCTTTTTTAAAATGTAGTTTCTTTTGGTGTGTGTTTGGTTTTGGTTGTGACTTTTTTATCATTATTTGCTTTTAAAATAGTTCAGTTCTTGATTCATAAGGCCAAGATACTGACAACATATTTATTTCTTTGCACAGAAATGAATGAAACTATGCATGAGAATAGTGACACTGTGGGACAAATTGTTAACTACATCATGAAAAATGAAGGTATAGTATTGTGACATTGAAGTTAGCAGCCCTTGTGATGGTGTTCCATAACAAATATGTTTTTTTGGATAGACTGATGTATGGTATGTTCATGTGCTTTTATTTAATAACCAATTTGTTCATTTTTAGCTCTTTGAAATTGTTTTTACATGGCAGTAACTTCAAGAACAATAGGGGAATTTCTTGCATACTTGAAAATTATTTTGTATGGTAAATTCAGGTCATGCATTTCCAGGTATCTTAACTTTTTAGGTATTTGGGGTTTTCTGCTTCAGCCTTTTGCTTTGTTTGTGAAGTAAAAACTTCAATGTTGCTTTCTCAGTGGCAGTGTTTAAAGCCTGTGGAAACTTTTATGTTTTGACTAGATTAAACTTCTTGGAGTGATTCTTGTAGCTCTTGTCTGATGAAAGGCTTGTGCATAACTGAGACAATTGGGCATATAGCACTAATGTTGAATTCTGTACATGTTGTCTGCATGTGTGTGCAAAGTGAAGGATAAAGAGGAAGATGTGACTGAGAAAACAAAATTAAGCACCTCATGGAATGCTTGGTTAGTTCAGAGTGTATTTTTCCAAGAAATGATTAGGAGACTGGATGTTTTTTCTAGGACAAAAGCCTTCAGCCTCTTAATTTTACATTAGTATAAATCAGAGTTCTAAGCATTGAACTGGCTTTAAGTTACCTCTGAATGAGGACTAGTCCTCTGGAAAAGTGGTGGGTTTGGGTTTGCATGTGGGGATTTTTGGGTTTTGCTGTTTTGGGATTTTTTTCTGTTGTTTGGGGTTTTTTTACACTATCAGTGCTTAGAGTGTGTGTATTTTTCCTTGAGATTGGGATTAGGTAATTCATGTGTTTTGATAAAAAGTGAGCAGTTGATAGTTCTTGGCTGATAATGAATTTGCATTTTTTAGGGCTCGCTAAAAACTGATGTTTTTAATCTGAAGTTGGGTTAAACGTGAGGTAGTTCAGAGATCTTTGTTGGAGAGTTTTGTGTAGATAGCTATGTTTCATGGCTTGCACTGGAGTGGAGCTTTGAGTGCAATATGAACTGCAATTTTAGTAGCTCATGTTAAGACTACCCATAGAATTATATATATTAACTATTTTCTGTAGTTTTTTTCTTGTGCTATTTTGGAGATACATAATGCAGTCATCTTTCTTTTAAATGAAATTTCTTTGAGGAACTTTAATTTTGGTTTGTTTTTTTCTAAAGTTAGGACCGTTCACTTTTGAAGAGTTCTGTTTATTCTCATTGCAGCAAATGCTGATGTGTTAAAGGCAATGGTAGCAGATAGCAGTGTCTTTGAACCGGAAAGGTAATTACTCCTCATTTTAATGCATGTTTCCTGAGGCAACTAAAAGCATGTGCTTTCAAAGGACTTTGTTTCCTGAACACTTCTAAGACTACATTGCTTGCTTGAGTTACCAGCTAAGAGGATAATACTTTGATTTTCTGTTGTGTCTGCGTCCTTAAATTTTAACATTTACCCTGGGTTAGTAACTGGCTCTTCTGGTTATGTGTTCTAGGTGCATGATACAGTTTTACTGCATTTTGGGCTAAGGATTTACAGATGCTGCAAATACTGGTTTACTTTGGGGTGAAGTTAGATACAAAGTGGCTTAGTCCAAAGCTACTCTAGCTTCAAAGAACACTTATTTCATTTGTATAGGTGCTAACTTACAAGAGACATCTTTTTCTGTGTGTCCTTTTGGCATACTTTTTTCTTTATAATTGTGGCAATAGACATTGGTAGACCTACCTCTTGGGATTTTTCACTGTGCACCTGTTTAGATAATTATGTAGAGAAAGCAGCTTTGCCTTAGATGCTTTGTATGTGTAAAAACACTTGTTGATGTATCATATGTGTAAAAGTGCTTGTTTGTGTACATGAGTATTTTTAACTATATCTAGAGTACTCTCAGAGTATATATTCATATATAACCCTGTGTTCATATTCAAGGCAGAGGAGATGAAAGTTGAGGTATTATTGTGTTACCTATAGAACAGTAGGAGTATATGGTTTCAGCAAAACAAAGAGTTGAGTATGCAACTGTTAAACACCTGTTCTAATGATGAGAGGCTTCGTTATTGAAAAAAACCCCTGAATTTCCAAAGAGATTTCTTCTCAAGTATAGATATTTTTAAGCTTCTATGGTTCTGTAGAAATACTTATTTGAATTTTATGCATAGGCATGTGTAATATTATCTTGGGTATTTTAGACTATAGTTTCAGTGGTGAATTAAAATACGGAGAGTAAGGAGGAGGGAAAATGATTGCTCTTACAGAATCTGACAGATACTCCTGCAGCTTTTGTAATCAAGTAGAAATCCTCTGTATTTCTCTGCACGTTCAGTGCACTCTGAAACTTCCTAATTATAGAAATAGTTATGGCTGAGTAAAATCTACACTTCTCTCACTTAAAGCTGTTAGTTCTGCCTTTGCCTCAGGTATTGAACAACTTTATTTTCTTTAATAGCATTTTCTTATTTATTTGAAGACCATTAAATATTTCTTGTCAATTTTTTTATTTTGAAAATAAACATCCAAGTAACTCCCAGTTGCCTCTGGCATGTTTTACTTCTTTAATTTGTTCTTTCTGTTCCCCTTTGGAATCTCTGCAGTTTGTTTGTATCTTTGTTGAAATAATGTTTCTAAACCTGTATGGTAGGATCAGTGGCATGATTAATGCTGAGTAATGTAAATTTAGGTTCATAGGTTATATTTCTGTTATTTCCACTGTTTTGTCCTTTTAAAGCAAGAATGTTGTTAATGATTCATGTTCAGCTCATGATCCTCTTTTTCTGAAGAATGATCATCTGTCTTGTTGCTTTTTAATCTAGGTTTGTGTAAAGGCTTTCTGCTAAAACACAGAATTTGTGTTGTCCTTTCTGCAATACATCTAGTATTTTTAGTAAGATTTGTGTATGTGTGTCTTTCATATGCATGTTCTCCTCTCATCATTCTAATTTCTTATTTTGACCTCTACAGTTGGGGTGACCCAAAGCGTATGGGTGCTTTAGCTATTCTTCTATTCTGTTACCAGTGAACTATTTAAAGCACTTAATATCACCAGGACCATAAACCTCACATTTAGTATATCTTTGCATTTCACAGCAACTACAGATACATTACTTTCTGTATGTGTTTTTAATATTTTTTTTACAATGTATGCTGCATTACTCTACAGTTATTTCACCTTCTATGAGCTCTGGCCTGCTGTGTACAAGGCAGTGGTAAAATTGATGCTAAAGTCCAAAAAAAATACATCTGGTTTCTATCTATGCTATCTGTTTTTCTGTTTTAGAGGAGAATGATTGATTCGATTAGATAATCTCAAATGCCTTTTGCAGCTTGTACTGCTTTTTCTTTCTTTCTAGGTACTTAGATTTTTTATTTTTTTCCCTTGAAACTGAATGATGTTGTTCCTCTGTTGTGGTTTTGCTTCCTTTCAATATTGTGGGACTGTGCTCTTCTTCTGGGAGTTCCTTGAGATCCTGTAACAATTCTGAAATACTTTCTATAGTTTTCCAAGGTAGTTCTTTTGTAACTGTAATCAGCTTATTAATTGTCTTCATCAGTATAAGTTCATGTAACCTGTTCTCTTCTACTTCAGCCTGTTTTTCCACCCTCTTTATTTCCTTGTCTTTTGTGTTAGTTTCTTAACCACATGACTGAAGCTGAATTAATTTGTGAAAGTGATTCTAACTGCAAAAATATACTATTGGAGGGAACTGTAAGCCAGACATCCTCACAAATAATCATTTCCTGTTAAAACTGGTTATTCACTAGACATAACTAACTGAAGGTTGGATTTCATACTTTTGCCTTTTTAAGAAATAGTATTTTATAATAAGCATTAAATTTTCTTTATTTCTTTTTCCTACAGCCCATTATCTCCTACCTCTCCTGAGAGTCCAGTGAGTCCAGGGACTCCTTTGTCACCAGGTGTTGTTCCATTCAGACACAACTGCAAGGCCCATCACTTCCATACTGTTGGAGGAGTGGTAGAAAAGGATGTTTGTACTCGCTGTAGTCACAAACGATGGCACCTTATAAAGCCAGCTCAAAAATCTAAAGAGAACAGAAGAAGTCGTATTGGAGAAGTTACAGTCCTTTCTGTGGGAAGGTAAGGCTTAGGTCATTTTGTTGTATACTTCTCTTAGAATGCTACAGTGGCCAGTGTTGGATCAGATATCAATTGCTTCTGATCTGTTTATAAGGTCAGTGATCTATTTTTTTTTTAATAACCCTGTTACTATTACACTGAAGTTATTTCTGGAAGAAGCAAATGTGATTTTCTTTTTCTTTTTTTAAGAACTATGTAAAAAAGATGGAGATTTACAGTAGTTGTAAATCTAAGGCTCTTGCTCGTTTGATACAGGCTAAAAAGAAATAAGAATTGCAGACTAATAAATTTCAGTTTCTGAATTTGGTATTTCTCAAGTAAGTCTGAGGCTATGGAAACCACTTCATTCTCTTTGTTATTTTTAATTCCTACCTTATATTGTAGTTGTCTTTGAAAATTACTATTCTAAGAAGTGCTATGCAATCTGTGGATTCCGCTTCAAAACACAATTCTCCAAGAAAGTGTGATTCAGCAGTAGTGAGTACTAGAAATACCTGTACGTGATAGGAAGGAAGATGCTCTGAAATGAAGCAGGATCCATGTAGGTGTCTGCTCTGACATCTTGTTCTTGGGACCTATATTATATTTGTTTCTGCCCATGCTGTTGCTCCTGAGAATGATCTAATTCATCTGTGACGAAATACAAGGGAACTTTCTTTTGCTCCCCTCAGATTTCGAGTCACAAAAGTGGACCACAAATCAAACTCCAAAGAGCGGAAAAGCTTGATGTCCGTTACTGGCGTGGAGAGTGTCAATGGTGACATGCCTGCCACACCTGCGAAACAGGATGTGAGTGAAGCACCTGCCACACCTGTGAAACAGGAAACACAGGAGAGGAGAAGCTCAGAGTAAATGCAGGTATCTAACATTTGAACGTTTGGAATTCATACTGAAAGTGTGATGTTGTGGAAGTAATCCGTGCAGTTGAAAATGCATCAGTTCTGTGTGAAAACTTACCTTTCAATTTCAAAATTCTCTACATAACTCTGCAAAAATGACATGTGGTCATTCAGTTAATGATAAATTAGGAAAGGCTTTTTTATCCACAAAATTCTTATCTAATTGTTTATTCAGACTTTGTAATTCGAGTAGGGGTTGAAATAACTTTTGTGGGTGTGGCATCACTAGTCCAACAGATAATGTCTGCATATTAATTTTTTGGCAGTAAACAATGGCTCAGATTTAGTGGCAATGTGCTTATTGTCCAAAACAAACAAGTGCTTCTGACAGTTATATCACTGGAATAACTACAGTTATTCAATAACTACAGCTGCTTTCTTATGCTTGCTCCTTTGTACTGCATGCTTAT
The DNA here is from genome assembly GCA_013397195.1 of Hylia prasina. NCBI lineage: Eukaryota > Metazoa > Chordata > Aves > Passeriformes > Sylviidae > Hylia > Hylia prasina. Next base: position 377,121 of record VYXD01013778.1, on the reverse strand, counting down.
ATAAGATGATTGCTTACTAGATACTTCTCTGATAGATCTGTGGAGCTTTGACTAATAGCAATGGAGTCACATGAACCTGCTGATCTCACAGGGATCTAACTAAGCAAGGCGATTGGGGTTTTCCTGTGAGTTATTAAACTTCAGTGAATTGCTTGAATTACTCTGTTAAGCATGTGAAAAACATGCCCAGCATGGTTTTGAAATGCAGTCGTCACTGTGGTTTGTTTTTTTTTAAACAGTTTAGAATGTTGGGGGAAAAAAACCCTGGAGGTTAATACAGTTTGCCTCTATTTGATGATAGTGATGGATAATGTGCAGAGGAAAGGTGATTTTACACAAATGTGATTCAAAATTCAGACTTGATCCTTGCGGAAGAAGGGTTCTGGGATAACATAGTAAAGATACTTTACTTGAAGAAAGTGAACAAATTGCACAGTGCCAAACTCTCTGTATGCTGAGAGGATGAAATTGTGTTGTATGAAACTACTGGTAACCTCAAATGGAAGAGGGAAATGCACAAGAGGAAATTGGGTCTGTTTAGAAAAGCAACAAAACTCAAATGCCCTTGAGTATCTGGAGGTTAGAGAGCTGGTATGGAGTGGGATACTTCCTCCCAACCCTTACTGGCAGCACAGGTTTGACTGTTGAACTAAACAGAATGTATTTGTCTGGCCTCTATGCCTCATCACTAAATTATACATAGGTTTTTTGAAACATTGCTGTAGAGGCAGAGAGACTTGGAGATGTGATACACTTCCAAATAATAAAGAGTTATATGGAGGGTAATGAAGTAAACTGACTTTTTTTTTTTTCTCAGTAAATAAAAAGACAGTGATAGGCTAAATTGCAAGGAAGTGGAGCTCAGGTTTCAAAAATAAAGAAATTGGAATAAACATCTTTATTGCTGGACATTGATAAGACCAGACTGGACAACTGCTTGTCTATGTCAGTTGTTTGTAATTTGATCTGTAGCACATTTTGGCAAATCACAGCCACTGTAATTTGCCAGACCTAGTGGCTGCTGTTTCGCTGCTGCATTGAAATCTGTGAAGGATCTACAGATGTCAGTGAAAGGCAAACAGTACTCTTATTTTCTGATTCAGAATAATGTCCTTGTTCTCAAGGTTTTTTTATATTGGTGTGGTTTCTATTTCTTCCCTTTTAAAAAATCAATATTAGCTAAATGCAATAGGAGGTAACATCTTTCTTCACTAGATTGGCATTTCCATGCCCAGCTAATTGTTTTGTTAGATCTGTTACTATTTTTATTTCTTTTCTGTATGTCTAGTGGGAGATATAGAAATCTCATCAGCTTGTTCATAATACAATTTTTTTCTACTTAAAGGCAAGTAGTTATCTTCTCTTTAAGCATGAGAACTAGAAAGATTAGAGCATACTTGAAAATAAATTACAGTGCAATTTACTTAAAAAAACCCCATCATTTTGAAATCACTCAAAATATTTTGTAGTCCAGTTTTCTCTAATTTTTTCTTTCTGCTCCTAAATAGGAAAGCTGTTCCCTGTAATTACCTAAAAGTTCTATAAATTTAAACCATTACTACTTTAATTTAAAAATAAGCTGTTCTCTAGAGAGATATGATAGTAAAGCTATAAAAAAAAGTAGTCCATCTATAGCAGCTTTTTATTGTAGAACCTCCCTTAGGATTAAAGTTTTGGCCCTTTTGAAAACAAATGTTCTAATAACAGAGAAATGGCTCAGCAGAATATTTTAATGGTCTCTCTAGTCCAACAGCTATTTTGTAAATCCTCTGGGAAACTAGCCAGGTCTATTTGATTTGCACTAAAAAAAAATAAACAAGTCTTGCTCGAAAAAGGGTATGATACTGTTCCCTAGCATGGTTCTAGATCAGTTTTTGTCTCCTGTCATGAGAAGCTGTTTATATGTAAACAGGTTAGACCTTTACTTCAGCTACTTATTTAACACTTCTGTTAAATTGCTGCAGCCCAATTTACTGAAACTGAATAGATAAACAGCATTTAAGACTTTTGTGCCTCTAGTCAATACATTTCTGATTAAAGCTTACAGTTTGGGGGGATTTGACTCAGATCTTTAGATGCAGAGGAAGAAGGCAGACATAAATGTGTGTTTAACTGCTTCCAGAAAAGGTTTTTCCGTCATTCAGAGGCAGTAGATTTGTGCCTTGTGGCTGACTTTAACCGCTGTTACTGGGAGTTCCTGTATGAGGTGGAATTCCTGAGTTGGAGAGTACCTGAATGAAGTAGCATTGCTGATTTCCTGTATTCACTGCTACTCTCAAGTCCAGTTTTTTTTTCCCCCCTAAACTGATATGTTCTGAAGCGACCTCTGCAGTGTTTCAGCTTATCTAGTGTCTTGCTGGCTGCATCACTGGAAGTTGTAGCATGTCTTTTCTATGTCTTCAAGGTCCATGTTCTCAGCAGACTCCATTTCATCAGTTAATTTTATTTCAAATATGCTTGATGACACATAAAAAAGACTAGTAGATACACAGCTGATAATTGAAGTCAAAACGTTGAGTTGAGATCTTGCACATCTATTTTAAGCTACTGGGTAAACAGAAACTGATAGTAGTTCACTGAAGGTATGTAACATTTTCCATTTGTGGTGCTTTGCACTGTGGTGTGATTTGTCAGTTTGTCCATGTGTTTGTCCATGCATTTCAAGAGCACTAGCTCAATTTTTAGTTCCTCTTTATGATATCACATGCTAAACTTGGAATGCATGGCAAGTACTTCATGTAATTGTGGCTTTTCTTTTTTCCATTTCAGAGCACCTGATAATTTTTTATTTGGTGTGTCCATCCTAAAACTAATTTTGCTATTTTGGTTTATTTTTAGAATTGCTTTCTTCTCTTACAGATGGAACTTTTAGAAGACGATTGTCTGCAAGCACTTTGGAGAAAACTGAAAATTCCCAAGAGATGCGTACTATTTAAGGAAATGTATTTATGGCAGTGTAGCATTTTACAAGTTCTGTGATGTCATTCTTGCAAGGTTAAACACTTAATGATTTTTGACCAGTAAAATAGTAAGATTTAGACACTTAAATGCAGTTGAACTGTGTGGACATCATAACAAATGGCTTCATCTTGGAAAGAAAACATACGTACAAGTTTTTGGACAGGAAAGGTAAAAGCTTTATCAAGTCTTAAACTCTTCTTGTACTTAGACAAGCATTTATGAGCTCAATGTTAAGAGTAATACAATTACCTCGTGGATAAACTGCATTCACCCCAGTGGTCCATCTGGATTTTTTTCTCCTGTTCTGCCCACTCCAGAATTGACAGATGTTTGCTGAAGATAAAAGCCAGCCTTTGAAAGATGAAAATATTCTTTTAATCTAACTGCTTGTAGCCAAGTAAAACATACAGGGAAATAATCAGCCAAATCTCTGTGTGTGCCTTTACTAAGCCCTCGAACTCTGTGCAGGGCACCTCACTGTAGAGACTGGTTCAGTTTTATGCAGATGTTAAATTAAATTGTTGTTCCTCAGACCTGTACCTCTCCCTTACTACTTAACATAGGCTGAAGAGCATCTTCTCCTATGCAGTTGGATGAGCTCTTGGTGAGGTTACTTTCCTCAAAGTCTTGTGTTCTGTTTTCTTGTAACTGTTCACTCATATATGAAGAGTGCCTAATAGTTTTGCTTTTCTTTTTTTTCTTACCCACAGGTTCCTTATTAAGCTAAGGCAACATATTTCAACCCTTAGATAAGGATATGGAATATTGGGCATTAAAAATTTTATGGAATATATACTAAAGTGCTTCAGAGTGGCTTTATTGGACTAAGGATAGTTGTATTCATTGGCACCAAAATCTCAAGCCAGTGTTCCTCCTTTCATGTTTTAAGTGTGACTTAATGCTAAAATTATCATGGTATTGTGCTGTTAATTCTCTGTATCTACTTACGATCTCAGCTTTGTCCTGGTACTTGTTTTGGGGAGGGAAATCTCTAACACTATAGCAAACTTTTCTGTGTAATAGAAAATCATATCATTTGTTCTGAGTGCCTAAGAATATAATCTCTAATGTAAGGCATTTTAGTAGAGATTGCACTATATTCTGAGAACTATAACTTAATCTGCTTTATGAACTCCATGAAAATCAGTGTATGTTTTTGAAATGATTTAAAATATTTTAAATTGATACCTTCAATCTTTTTAATACAAGTGCTCTAAATTGTGTTTCTCCTTCATATCTGAGAATTGTTTGTTCATCAATTTATGTATGCAGTGTTAACAATCAGTGTGTACAAAATTACTCTTCCTGCTTGTGTATTAGTTACTCCCATGTCTTGTCAGGAAACATCAAGTTTTTTTGCTCTTGCTGCAAGTATGTGCTGCTGATGCTCTTCCTTCTGTGTGTATCCACAAGATACTGACTGCTCCTTTCAATATGTAGTTTTCAGCGAAGCTGTATTTGCCAAAAAACCCCACCACTACCCACCCAAACTTTGAAAATAATAAATGTTTTATTGTTCTTTTTAAAATTTATATTTTTAGAGCTAATTGTCCTTGAGTACCCAAAATAACTGTTTGGCCAGGACTCTAACTTCAGTGTTTAGCACTGCTCCCTGGTCCCATAATTTTAAAATCAGCTTGTGAAATCTCTTCAATATTTAAGTACAGTATAAACACCAACCTCATCTTACAGGCATACATTAAACTTCACATGATTATTTGTGTGAAGAATATTTCTAGAAGATTTAATTAGTAGTGGTTGTAGTAATAAGCTTTCAGTTTCCAAGAGATTGATAGCTATGAGTATAAAATGTTACTGGAAAAAGGGAGCATTGGAGAAAACAGCAATTTTTAAATAATTTTCAGAAAGAAGATATACAGTCATAGACAGTCCCCAAACCTTTTTCTAAACAAAGGGCAGTTTATCTTGATATTGTATTTTGATATGTGATGGGTTAGTACTGCATGGCAAAAGGATGGAGGAAAGTTTAAATGGTAATACATATTTTTTTACTTATTTTAAAAGTAGTTTCAGTTTTGATTCCATTGATAATATGTAGAATGAAAGGGATGGGAATATGTTGGATATGTAAAACATTGTTTACCTGTATAAAGTAATTATGTAAGGTATTATAATACCTGATATGTGCAAGAATTGAATTTATGCATTGCTACCTAAGTAAGAGAGGATTTAGAAACTGTGCCTGTTTTATTGCCTTTAACACTACACTGCTGTTTTGTAGGGGTATGGATATTGCCATATTAGTCTGCTTTTCTTAAATTCGCTTGTCAAATGTATTTTTAACAAAATAGTTTATATACAACTTTTATACTACCAAGCAGTAAATAAAAAATACTGATTCTTAAGTTTGCTTCTGACTTCCTTTAAGCTTCCCCCCATTGAGTGAAATTTATTTTTTGCACCGTCTAAATGTAAAATGCATCTTTGTGCCTCTTAAGTTTTTGTTTATGGAGGTAGTGAGAAGGTTAGGTTATAGTATGATGTACTTCAGAGCAGTTTTATTTTCTTCAGAAAGGACAGTTGCAAATACTACTTTAGTTTCATATTTAAATGGGAAAGACAGAAATCTCTGCTTTAACCCAAGCTGGTATCTTAGATTAAAAGTATCAAAACTTCTAACTTCTTATTATATTTGATAATGGAGCTCTTAAAAACACTCAACATTCTTAATTTTTTCATAAGGTAGGGAATGAAAAATCACAAATGACAGGAAATTCTCTGCAGTTGTTTCCTCTTAGCCTGTGTCCATCTGTGATACCTCAATGCTTAATTTGTCACATTGTGTTCTCACAGATGACTGTATGTGATCTGTAAAGGGCATTAAAAATGGGTTTTACTCTATGAATAGTATGAAGGACCCTTGAAGCAAGTTGTGGCTAGCTGAGATGTGATTATCAATGTATCCTGGTTACAGGTTTGGGGTTTTTTAGTATTTCAGTGTTCCTAGCAGCTTCATGTAGGGTCTGTTTTGAGCTCTGTATTTGAATTTCAGAGGTTGATATACAGCTGTGGTGTATATTCAGGATGTTGAAAAAAGAAAAAATTTAAAAGAAAAGTCCTTCCAGGCCTTAATCTTGAGACAGAATTGAGACACTGCTGCTGCTGCTAAAGCTTCTGGAATTCAGCACACTATGTGAGTCTCATTTTGAGGAATTTTTTTTGTTCCTTTTTTTCTCCTACATAGAAATTAGGTGTAGTACATGTAGTACACAGTTTTAATTAGATAATATGTACTTAGATTGAAATAGAAGAGGATTGATGTATTAAAGTTTGAGAAATAACTGACATAGACAAGTCCTCAAAAGAAACACAAGGATTTTTTTTCAAATGTATTTTGGTTTTTTCACATGGATTAATTCTTGTGTTACTTTTCCCCAATGCAGGCCGTTCCTTTTTTTAGTAATGCATTATTCCAAAATTCAAGATCTTACCTTATGCTACTGTAGCAAACAAATCCAGAAAACTACTTATATGTTTAATAAAATCTGATTTTACAAGTATAAAGAACACAGAGCCCATGTGCATTTTTGGAAGGAACATGGTAAGGATTAAAACATTTCTTTTGCTTCTGAATCTCTTTATAAAACAGTCTCAGTTGAAAGCATGCCATACTGTATCTGGTTTCTCATTGCCATTTTCTTCCTGAACCATATCCCTATTTTTCATGTGTACAGAAACTTTGACAAAATTGGTACCTTGTATGGTCCCTGTACTCCCACATGCGTTGTGTCACTTGGTGAAAGTGTTACTTCAGCCAGCTGGTCTCGTTCTGGGGAATGCTAAAGCACAAGTGTTTTCCTGTGTCCTTGGGTCTGCAGATGTTGCAGCTATGCACTGTCTGTAGAAATGACCCCAGACTCCAGTATTCTGTGTGTACAGCTTGCAGTGGGGAGCTCTTTTGAGGCTGCTGGAGTTGTGGGCCTGCCAGTGTGGCTGTGTAGCAGAGCTGAACTGAAAGACACACAAGAGGGAAGTAGGCACTAAAAGCATCATAAGAAATTACAGGAGAAAAGGGTGCCAGATGAATTTCACTGGTTGTTTTCTTATTGTTGTTTTTTTTTTCCCTACAAATTAATTGAGCTTGTACTTAATATGAAATCATGTGGGTTAAAAAGATCCTTTTTATGAGATTAGCCCTGTCTGGAAGAGAGGAGGACATATGGTCTGTTCTGGCTGAAAGTGCCTACTGGGTTGGAATGTGAGACTGTCTCTCCTAAGGAATTAAGTTTCCTGGCTGTTTAGTGGTTGCTGGGGACTCCCACCTGTGACCTGTAGTTTGAAGTGTGAATCAATTTGTATCTATTAATTTAGGGTTTCTGGGCACTTCAGGCTTTTTCTTTTTTCCCTGCTAAGTGACTAATGCTACTGCTAATGAGTAAACAAGAAAAGAGTGGTTAAATCTTGGCTATCTAATATTAATGAACAGCATGTAAGATGTGGACAAATAAAGATGGAATTAGATTTATTTTTTTTTTCCTCAGTGTTTTGTGAAGTCCTGTATTTTGGAATTTTGTTTGAGGGAGGTTAGGCTCGAAGTACTGGCATCTGAAATTTCCATTTCTTGTTGATTTCTTTTTTTGATTTTGATTTTTTTTTTTCCCGTGGTAAGGGGCCTGCACTAAGGTGCTGCTGGTCTTTTTACTCAAGCCATAATTTGATGTTATCTGTTGTTCTGGATGCTCCCTTTTGCCTCTCTGAGGGGGCTGGCTGATTTTGGAGCTACCATTGTGCAGAGCTGGAAGGCACCCTGTCAGCCTTGGAGCTTCCTTCCTGGCAGGTTAAGGTCATCTGCTGAGGCAAAACTAATAAAAAGATATGTAGGGCTGGAGCAGGATAAGGAAAAGGAGCAGTTTGGAAAGGTAGGAGTGTGTTCCTCTAACTTTCAGAAAAAAAAGGTAGGAGAGATGCCAGGCTTGTAATGCTGGAAGCAAGAAGGTGGCAGAAGCCTTCAAACAGACATTAGTGGCAAGATCTGAAAGCTCTATGCTGTTACAGTAAGCAGCCGCCAAATTATCTGTGGCTTCTAAATTTTCTGGAGGAAAAGAGTGGGTTGGTGGTGTATTTTGCTGTTGAGTTTAGGTAAGTGAAGCCAAGTCCCCTGTGGCCTGGAGGAGTGCAGAGCCAGTTACATGGGTAGTGCTTGGCCATCTGTTTGTGTATGCCAGGCCTTGTGTGGGTCTGTGTCAGTCTGGCTTGGTTCACCTGTTGTGAGTGAACACCTCTTAAATGATATCTGGGCAGCCTCTAGTGCTGTAGAGGTGCAATGGCATCGAGTGTAGCTGCGGCTGTAACACAAAGGAGGATGTATCAGCAAATGCATTTTGCTACCAGTGTAACCCCTCAGTTTTATATGTGTAAACCCTCTGATACCACCTTCCCTTGTCTATATTCAGTCATCCCAGTCCTGTCTCTTCTGGGCTGCAGAGCTGTTAGAAGTGCAGCAGAGGCAGACAGGAGGCACTTGTGCTGGTATGTCAGGATTGTGGTGGTGCTCTTGAAATGGTCCTGGGGACTAGAGAGCATTGGATTCAGTGCACTTTTCCTAGCTATCAGCATGGAGCAGAACAGCAACAGCAAGACAACTAACAAACCTAGCTGGTACCTGATGCAGAGGGGCAGGTTTGGAGAGGCACTTCTGGGGAGGGCAGGTTCAGAGAAGAGGCAGCAATGGGAGTGAGAAAGACTTGGCAATATGGGCTGAAAAATAGTAGGGCAGAAGCACTTTGAGATGAACTCTTGTCTCTGAACTGTTCTGAAACATTGATTTTTGTTTCATAACTGTTATTAGATATCCAGCTAAATACTCAAGTGATAATGTGGTTTGATTTTCATATTGAATAAGATATTATTTTGAAAATACCATATTAAAGTAGTATTTAACTATGGGTCTTCAATATTCATTTACACCAAGAATAATTATCCAATAAGAGCAGCAATCTTAGGAGAGCCTTAAGATACCTGTAATATTTCTGAAATATTATTTTCAAAGGACTCTGCACACATATAGGCATAGAATATATGCATAGACAGGAATGCAATGTTTTCTGTCAGGTGCAAGCAGATTTTGTGTAGAGTAACTGAACTTCATACTTGCTGGCAGCAGAGGGAGCTGTGAAGCTTTTATTGATAATTCAAAAAGGTCGGAGTGGGTCAGTGTAAAAAAAGAATTAAACCAAAAATTTGAAAAAGTCCCAATTTAATGGGAGATCTGAGCTCTCTCATGGGGCTGAGGCAGAGCTGTGGCTAGTCAGGACCCAGCAACTCAGCCCCTCTTCTGCCCTGGCGTGGCCTGGAAGTAGCTGCTGCAGTTATTAAAAGGAACAATGTAAACTTCTCTCTGAGCCAAATGTTTAATCAAAGCAATGAGGAAGAACAGGATCTGTGTGTCGTATGTCAAAACAATAGCAGCGTGCATCACCTGGTAATTAACACTCATGCATGAATCTGGAAAAGTAATTCCCAGTCAGGGTGGAGTATGCATATTCTTTTGCAAAGCTTTTGATAATTTGTCTTGATTTGGATTAATGCTGGATCTCTAGTATGGTTGTTTTTTTGCAGGTGCTAATTGGATGAGTTTTTTTTGTAAGTCTACGTAAACAGCAGATTAATGAGTAAAAGGTAACCAAAATCAGACTGGCATTATTCTGGCAAAGTATGATGTTAAATACTTGTTAGATAAACCCCTGTGTCACTTTTACCTACCAAACTGAAACTGTGGCATTAAAAATCTGTAATATTTTATCTGTTCTGGAGACTGATTCCGGAGAAAAAAAAAAGTCCTTGACTTAGGATAAATGACTTCTCAAAAGTCACCAATGTATTGTCAATGCCATTGTTATTCTGAATCCAAAACACAGCACTATAACATCTACTGAGAAGAAATTAACTCTATCCCAGCTGCAATCAGGACAGTTGAAATTAAGGACATCTGCATGGATTTTTTTTTTTTCCTGAGGATTTTATGAAAAAGCTAATCTGAGGAATGCCTCTAAATTATTTCATACATTATTTCTGGAAGAGGATCTCAAATAAGAACTAAAGAGATGTGAGATAGAAACAACCTGAGTTATTTATTCTTGGTCAGGTCCCTATGGTTTGTCCTCAAATACCTAAACAGCGTTTTAATCTCTTTCTTACATTAATTTTGCTCTGTAGTTATCTTGCCTTTGTCACTTATCTTCCTTTCATTTTGCATGTCTGGGTAAATTACTTGGTACTGACTCCAGATATTAAGAGAAGGGAGCGGATAGAACATGTGGTCACAGATTATTGAAATAATCACAGCATGGCCGGATTTAAGGTGAATAGCTGAGGGTGTTGCTTTTCTCCTCACTGCTTCTGCACCCTCATAATAAACAAGCTAATCTCTAGCTCAGAGTAAACAGAAGGGAGTTTAATGAGCAAATAAATGACTTAAACTGCTGTCTTCATGTGACATGGTTTTATTGTGGCATAGGTTGATTACCTGATTTGTCTTCAACCTGACATAATATTGGGATGCTGTATTTCCTGAAAGACTTCTGAGGTTTTTTGTTTTGTTAATGAATGAAAGGTTTCTCAGTTGTTGGTGTATAGTAATTGAGCCATGAATTAAAGCAAAAAATCTGTTAAATCCTGTTTATAGTAATTTCAGTCAAGATTCAGAGCAGAGAATGATAATATGATCATAACCATTGTGAGGTGACTGCTTGGAATGTGTACTTCAATAATTGGATTAGAAACAAAATCAAGAGAAGTGGTGTTTCCTGCTTCTTTGAGAGAATCCTGTTTTCCAAACTAAGTTGTACAAGGGAATATTTCTTTTCTCTGACTAAAGGAGAAAAAGGTAGGGAGTGGGGGAGTAGCTACATGTAATAAATTCTGTTGTGCAACTGGGCTAAGCCATTTAAAAATGTTAAAATGGCATTTAACAAAAAAAAACCCACTTAAAAGTTATTGCTGCTTATGTTAAGACTATAGATTTGCTATAATCTAATTCAGTTTTTATTACAGAGTCCAAGATGCACATTTAGATTCTTCAAAACTTTCAACAGTTCATAGTTTGAAATGGAAAAAGTCCTAAAGTAGGTGGGACAGAATTTGCCGAAGTGGTCAGCAGCAGTACTGCTGTAGGGGCAGGCAGTATTTCCTGCTTTCTGTTTACTCAGTGAGTTCACTTCAAAGATTGTCTGATCTGAAGTTTAGGATTGTGAAGGTTCAAGATGAAGGAAAACTTAAAAACAAGCCTCCCTGAGATGCCAAGTAAAACTGGTATTGGAAAAGGGAGTCCTAAGACTAATGTCTCTAGCAGTGCATGCTCATGCATGAAATTTGAAAATCTTGGCCAAGGGAATAAGCTGGGGAGTTTCTGTTTTGATTTCATGATGGTAAGGAAAAAAGTCGCTGCCAAGGGCATTTCATGTAAAAAAGACCAATGAAAGAAATTTAATCTGCTTCTAACAATAACTATTAAACATTTTTGTGATATCTGTGTTCTAAAATGTAGGACACAATGTCTGTAAGGAAGTTTTATTAACAGAATTGTGTAAAAATAAATTAGTTTTTAATATAGAATGACTTACATAATTTGACTTCCTTGTGTATGCAGCATGTTAAAGAAGTTTTACTCCATTTAATTTTGAAGTGATGCTCTTGTGCAATTTAGTGGATTACAATTTCCATCTACACGCAAGGAGAGATACCAGAATTCCAGAGAAATAATCTATTAAGATTCACTGTTTCAATGTAATTAAAATATATAATAAAGGTATTTGAATAAATACATGAAACCATACCATATACGCAGACCTTAATAAATGTTTAGATATTGTATTCTCATTTAGCAAAATGAGATACATTGGTAAGAATGAGTCTTTTGGAAAACTAAACCACATTTAGGAAACTGAAACTAGAAGTACAGCATAAGATCGAGATTATTTTTTAAATTTTATTTCCAAGTTGGTGTGTGTTTGTTTCACCCTTCAAATGATGATTAAAATGATATTTTACTTAAACAATCAAATCTGGAATATCTTTTAGGAAATAGGATTTTCTATTTCTGAATTTCAGTTTTTAATGGGAAGTCTCCATAGCAACACTTGTCCAAACAATTACCCTTGTTCTTTAAAAGGGAAGGAAAACCCTCCATCTTTGTGGAATTTATCTTATTTCCAGGTTCCTGCTTACTTATTAGAACTTTGTTTGCTGAGCTGACTTCTGCAGTGTCAAGTTTTTGGTTTTGCTTTGTTTTCTCCAGGAAATAATTAACTTCCTTGAGGGTGGACTGAGCTGTTTCCCACTCCTGTTGTCATATGTGACATCTGCAGTGATCTGAATATTTTAATAATCCAGGGTTGACCAACTGCCAAGTGCGAAGGTGCTAAACTTAGTCCTCCTCAATGTCTCTTGGCTTATATATGAAAGATTGCAAATTCCCTTTAAATTGTTACTGACTTTGAAGAATAACAAATAAAACATGAGCTTCTAAGATGCAAAAGCTTTCATAGAAATGCCAACTCTTACCATAATTTTCTATCCTATTGCCTGTTCTTTGTTGCTGCATATGTCTTCACACTTACCTGTAAAGGATTACATCAAGTAGACAAACATTACTGATAATAGATATTGGCTAACCAGCTCCTATATTAATTTCTTTTGTATCAAAAGAAAATTTAAAGATTTAAATGATACTTCATAATTGACTGCTCAGAATATAGGAAGCAGTTGATTGGAGGTGAAGTTAGTGTCTGGGTGTCTTTAAAAAATGTGTAGTTTTTGAGAGAACTCTTTAAATAAAGTTTGCTCTTGCTTCTAGTAGCATTTTTTCTCTGTGATTTTCTGTTTTCTCAAGTTACTGAATTTTACTCTCACAGTTGCCTGAGCAAAATGGGTTCTTCAAGCTTTCAGTATGTGTTTATTTGACTCAACCTCTGATGGACTAAGATTTGGTTCTCACACAATTATTTAAAATCTAACTTTTATGGGGGAAATTGTGTGTGGCATTTAAAAATCACTTCTTAAATAAGTGATTCTTTCACATTTATTGTGAAAATTGTACTGTAGTCTGAAAAATGGCTAAGAATTCCTGACACTTGATGGTGTCATGGTAGAGTTGAAGGTATATAAATATATACATAAATATAAAATACATACAAATGTGTTTTTCTTTTTCTTTTTTTTTAATTAAAAAACTACACTAGGCTTTTTTACTTAGCAGATAAAAGAAGTCTGAATGTTGTTGTTACCTCATAGGTTTATTTTATGGAAGCTTTCTGTGTGATGTAGGTTTGAGATATGCACACGCCTAACTTTTTTTTTTCTTTTTTTTCTGAGAGAACACAGACCAGTTATTTCCAATGCAATGAATAGACTTGCTTTAGGCTGGGTTTTGCCCCTTGTGTTTATGACAATGAGAACTTGGGCTGCAAGGCATTCACTCTCTGTAGCTCTGCTGCACTCATCCAGAGGGTTTCAGCCTGGTGGCCCATGGTTGTGGGCAGTTGCCCGTGGAACAGTTGCTTGGTTTGAGTTGTCTGGGCTGCATCTGACCAGGGGCTCTCCTCTGATTTTTTGTAATGCTTGGGGAGCAAGGTGAGAAACTTGCTGTGATTTGCACTTGAAGTTTGAGCTGGAGCTCAGATTGGAAAAACTGAGGGGATATTGAAAAAATCAGGTAAGTTTGCTGAGGTGTTTGTTGCATTTCTTCCTTTAACATCTTTTTTACTTGAATTGTTTTTTATGGTTTGTGTCACGGTGCAGCAAGGGGCTGCTGGCTCCCTGGGGCTGGGATGTGGGGAGCAGTAGGGACTCAGGGATAGCAAGGCTGGATCCCACAGCCAGAGTCTGTCTCCCCAGCCAGGGCGTGGGGCAGCAAACAGCACCAGGACAGCCCCAGCACAGGCATCTCCAGTGGGGCCCCGGGCTGGAGGAGCCCTGGGGTGGTGGGCAGGAACAGTCAGGGCTGGTGACACTCTCAGCATGACTCGTTATTGGCAATGTGCCCACACCTTCACCGACTTTCGGTATTGTAGTAATCTTTGAAAGACAAATGCATACATAAAACTTGTATGCACTTATGAGAAGCCTTAGAAGGACCTATTAAGATAGGAAAGTGGTAGAGAAATCAACAGTATTACAATACTTTAAAACCATATAAAGCTTTTTTATTTTACAGATACAATGTTGTGACTCTTGCTTGTAGCTGAATGTAGTTTTCTAGAAGCTGAGACTTTAGGTTGTTTTAATTGCTCCTAGGAGTATCATTAATGTTTTGAGAAATTGAAATCAGCATATACTGTAGGCAAATACATTGTTGGTGTTTTAATGTATCTAATGAGGGCTGTATCTTATTGAACTTCTTCAATGTAACTCTGATATTCGGAAAATGCATAAAGTCAAAAGCCACCAGATTATTCTTTATATGGTTAAAAATTTATTAGAAGTTTATAACAAAAACTTGGAAACCACAAAATTTCAGTATAAAATGTCAAGCAGTTTCTATTTCAACCATACTTTCGCTGAATTGGCAGCGAAAAATTGGTCTCTACCTCCTTTTTTTCCTTTTTTTCCTCCATTAGAAATGGAGCCCCTCCAAGAATGCAATTGTTTTCAGATCTTAGGCTTAATCCAGTTTGGAAGCTTGGTCCCTTCCCTGATGTAAATTTAGGGACTACAGCAGAGCTAAGGAGGGGCCTAATTGGCTCTTGCTGGTTTTCTATAAACAAAACACATCTTACTGGGGATATTTGAGATTATAACATGTTTGAAAACTGTATTGTTAAGACAGGTGACATGTACCTGGAAAATTTAGTGGAGTTCAGAGGTTTCAGGCTATAATTGTACAGCAATTTTAATCTCTCCAAACTGGTAGGGACTGAGTTTTGATTTCTCTCTGGCCTCTCTGATAGTGTGTGTGCAATTCTTACATGAGCTACTTTAGCACATTAAACTAACAGAAAGTTACCCAATCTCTTGGATTTGGCTGGGCTTCTGCTGTTTTAAGGAGCTGAAGCAGCAACACTTGAGGTATCAAACACAGTCAAGGGAGGAGTGTGTGGGGAGAAATGATGTTTTTCTAATGCCAGGTGCACATGCGCAGATTTAGGCTTAATCCATAATGAAACCATAGCCACGGTAAAGTTCAGTCCAAGCTGCCTTCCCCATTTCACATTTCAGTAGATCATAGAACTTTGGCTCATTTATGTATTTTTTTTCTGCTAATGATGAAAATCTGTTGTTTCTAACTCCATGGCTTCAGTAGCCCTATTTTAAATAATGGGAGTTTTGTGAACTGGAACATGCCGTGTGCACAGACCCTCATGAGGAAAAAAAGGAAACACGCATGAGTCCAGACGAGTCCAAACTGAATAATCAGTGTCGAAGAAATGATGCTTTACCCTCCTGCTTGGGCCCATATATAAGAATATTACCATTAGTCAAGGGAACACTTCTGTACCTCAGGCAGTAGAAATTAAAAGGCTGTATAAAACAGCCAAAGGGACCGAGGTTTAGTCCCCACTCCTTTTATATATGCTGTTCATAACAGCTCTCCATGTGTGCTGTATATCTGTCCATATTGATCCAGAAATAACATCTGGATCTTATCCAGTGTATTAGAAGCAAACCATCTAGTACTCATCATCATCTTCTATGTCTTCTCCTGCTGTTGCAGCTTCCAGTGCAGCCAGAGCTGCTGCAATTTCTGCATCTTCCTCCTCAATTCCTCCATTGACATCTTTATGGTTGGTGTGTGTGGGTGCCTGTGCAACTCTGGTGACAGTCACTGCAGTGATACCACCAGTAAGGCTCTCACTCAAGCTTGCAGAGTCAGTTTTAAAAGGCTCAATACTGCTCTCTTTCACAGGCCAAGGTGGGGTTACACAAAGGTCCTGGTCCTGTATTGCTGAAGCACTAATGTTTTGGTCTGAATGTGCAAAGTTGACTGAAAAGCTGTCTTTTTCAACATAGTTCCCAATTTGATTGCCATTTTGGGGATAATCAATATCTGGCAGTCTTATGGTAGTGTTTTCTGTCTCCAGTATTGAGTTTCCTTTGAGAAAGATGCTGTCTTCTGCAGACTGGGAGTCTGGAATACTGTTAGGCACATTGCTGGTTGCCTTACTCTGACTGCCTGTCTCTAGGTCAAGTTTTTGTCCAGACCTATTTGATTTGGTATAAAAGTCTCTATTGCTGGCTGAAGAAGCCTCTGACTGGCTGAAGGTTCCCTTTTCACTGGTTTCTTTCACTGGGCTTGTGTTGGGGTTGAGCATGGAGTGGTGAGCACAGGAGTTGCCACCATTGACTGCAGCATCAAGATTTGCAGCACACTTCACAAGGCTGTCCTCTGGAGAATCGTTGCGTGTGTGATTCCAGAGAGTTTCTGTTATACTGTTTACTGGATTTTTATTTTCTGTTTTGTTTGCCTCATCCTTTTTGGGTTCTTCATTTTCACTATTCTCCTTAAATTTGGACTTATTGCTGCCTTGTTCATTGTATTTATAGCTGTTTACTTCATGAATACATCCAGATGATTGTACTTCTTCTGGATCAAAGATATAGCTGGAGTAAGGAAAATTTGTAAAGGAAATGTTACTTATGATGTTAATCAATATAATTAGTAAAAAAGATTAAGCTTCCTTTTTAAGCTGAAGGTCTAGAGGAAGAAGTGTCACTCAACTTTACCTTGGGTCCTGAGATGAGCTAATCTGAATGGAAATGCTGAACATGCTGTCGGCTGCTGTCTCCTGAGACTGATCATAATTAATCCCTGTAGTGAGATTCACCAGGAGCATAAGGAGGATGCTGGAGAACTGTGTGCTGGTCACTGTGTGTTTCCAGCCTTATTTTTTATTTTCTCTGGGGAGCTGACTAGCCAATGAGTGGTCATAACATGGATTGTTAGTATGTCCTCATATAGTTGCTAAAATATCATCCATTTTTTCCTGGTGTTCTTTCAAGACTTTTATGTACCCCCCCCCCGATTCATTTTCTTCTTCTTGCTCTATCATTTCCTTGACTGATCTCTCCCAGGACGTCTCTCTTTGCTTTGTCATTCTTTTTTCTCTCATAGCACCATTTTCTCCCCCATTCCTTACCTGTTCTACAGAAGTGGCCAAGGGAAGTACTAACCCTCAAGTGGGGCTGAAATGTGGTCTTTATAAAACTAGCTAGTCCTCCTTTCTAGGGATGTATTTAATATGGGAATTCTTCTATTCAATTCAACTAAATAGATTTAACAGCTGTGATGGAAGCAAGGAATTGTTCATTTTCATTGCTTGGGAGAGAGGGAGGATCTGACAGTGTGTGTGCTCCATGTTCTGCTGAATTGAGGGAAGCTCATGCTACCTAAATTAGAAAAAAACTTTACTAAAGAGGAGTTTTCAATGCAACACAATTCCTTTTGTGAGATAAGAATTATAGAAGTGGACCTTAATTACAGTAAATAAAAGAACTTTCATAGGAAGTCTGTATGCCTACAAATGCCTTAAAAATGCTGTAAACTTTGAGAAAACTCCAACCTTTTACAGTGGCTAATTAAAGCAACAGGTGTGGGGGAGCAGAGACACATGGTTTAATGCTTTTATTCAGTCTAAGCAAGTCTTGTTCTATTGTACCTTTGTATCATTTTGCAGCACCTGCACCCCATCTGGATTCTCCTTAATCTGTAAAGAGAGAAAGGGAAGGCAAGGGAGAGACAGAGTGAGTGAAGCATTATGAAATAAATATGTGAGCAATTGCATTGAAAATAATGCTCATGTTTAGAAGGGTTTTGTTAGCTAAAAAGAAAGATGTCTACACAAGAATGGATGGAGTACTGTTTGAGGTCTTTGTTGGTGTCTTGCACTGGCAATGGTCTTTAATTGGGGAAAAATCTGGGGAAGAATTTAACAATTCTTAGATAGTGATGTTCTCTCAGAATAGTTTCCTAAGCAATTTTATGATTTGGAGATTTGTAAGTCAGTGTATTGGTTGTGGGTTGTTGGTTTGTTGTTTGGTTGGGCTTTTTTTTTCCTTTTTCCCCCCACATTTGACACCTGTTGGTAAAGGTCTCTACCATGAATTTGCCCAGCTGTTTTACTGAAATAGTAAACTGCTAGCATTTACCACATCCTTTACTCAGTACTTCCACAGACGAGCCTTGCCTGTGTGAAGAATCACCTGCTTTTATTTGAACCTGTTTTTTACTGGTAGTATTTGGTGCCTTGTAGTTCTTGTACTAGAAGAAATAATGACCATGTCGAATTGTCACTGCAGTAGAGGTCCTGTACTGTCCCTTCAGTGCTCATCTATTTAAATGTCACCCATACTGACATTGTTTTGTACCTGTGAACTGTTCTTGTGGTGGTCTCTGGGTCTTTTTGCATTTTAACATCCTATCCAAATGAAATGTGGGAATGACAAATGCAGAGTTCTCAAGGTGTTTGACACCTGAAAGAAGCAGGCTTATTCTTTTCTAGTATCTTGTTTCCAATCCCTTGACTGTGTGACAGCTGCTGAGCACTGAGGTGACATTTTTGTGGAACTATCTCTTAGTGAGGCACAGACAAATTCCTGGAATGGGCATTTTGTTATAAGCAGCATGTTGCACCTCCATTTTACTTATATTCCAGAGTTTCACTAGAACTAGCAGACACTGTTTTGCCACACCATTGCCTGACCCAGTGAGATGCTAAGAACTATCTATTATAAGGTTCTTGTGCCAGTCTTTTATTATGAGAAGAAATGGTTTGCTAATTTGAACCCTTGAGAACATTCCTGTTCTGAACCTAAACTTAAGTCCCAAATCTGAACATCGAAAACCCCTAAAACCCCCAATATTCTTTATGGGTGGTGGCTATCTTGTTTCAAGTTAGTAAGTCAGGGCAAGTTGTTTAATATGTTTTGTCTGTTGTTATTCAGGCTCTTTGCTTCTACAAACTCATGTACTTTTGTCAATGCCTAAGGACAGTGGCTAACTTCCCTTAAAACAGAAATTGATGAAGAAAGGTCAGGATAGTTTCTGGAGTAATTTATTTACAGAACATCCAAGGAAAGTAATATTGATTTATTCTTTTCAGGCATGGCCTGAACTGCACACTGGCAATTCTGCTAGTAGAAATGTAAATCAAAACAGTTCCCCTCTAAAACCTGAGTACTTCTGGTGTTAGCAATGAACTAAATACTTGATGTCAGGTATTTACAACTGGATCCATCCTGTGGCATGAATAAACTATTACATATGAAAAACTGTATGTTGTATTATCTTATGAATTATTTCACATCCCTGAAATAGTTTTACAATGTAACTGTGTGAACACTGGCTTTTTTTTTTTCCCCTTGCCCTTCCCTTCCATTTATGATAATCTTTCAAGTCAAGCTGGAAAATAATTCTGGGGAACAAATTGCTTCTATAGCATGAAAAAGCATGCTTTAATCCTACTTATCTTGTTTTAAGATACTGAGTTCTAAAGACTTGTGTATTGTGTGATGTTCACAGTTGCATCAGTGGATAAATAATACTAATAAGCTGCTGTCTGGAGCAGTTTGAGACAAGCAAGTGCTACAGGCTTGAAACAAAAGAGAATTAGAAACTTCAAGCGATGGATGATGATACGTTAGCTGATACTGAATTTAGAAACATTGCATCCTTATTAAATGTTTGTTCTGTCAGATATGCTGTGCTGCTAAATTGATGAGATGATTTCAGATAAACATGACATGATGTGGAATGCTCTCTTGTAGAACACTTTGGGGAATATGTTCCCCCTGAAAAAAGGCTGCCTGTCTAAAGTGGCAGTAAAATCCTTGGCTTTAACATTCATATTCTAAGAATTCAGATCAAACTGCCATTAATCCTTGATATTATTCTTTCTTGAGCATGAAATTTCTGAAGGCCTGTAAAAGTCTGTCTTTAGTTATTACTAGTTACTTAATCCTGAACACTAATACATCACCTGGCATTAAAGCTCTGCAAAAATGTTAAGTAGAGATTTTTTTAGAAGTTTTTTTAGATGTGGACTAGACCACTTGGAGCGTTTGCAGGAATGAGACACAGCTGCTGAGGTAAAAGGAACGAAGGAGACCTAGAATTATTTTTTTTTTTTACTCTCCCAAACTTAAATTTTTCTGCTTTTAGTACCTGCTGAATCCCCTAAAGTGTGTCTCTGTGCATAAGCTTGTACCAGTTTTTACAAAATAATCAGATTCCTGCAGTGTGACAGTGTAGAATAGCCTTGTGGTTTGCATATTCAGTATCAGCATGAGTTTCATTTAAAGTTATGATCCGTTTCTTCGGAGAAAGAGATGGAAGAGGCCCAGCTTTGTGTGTTTACCCCAGCCACCCCAGCAGACCTTTAGTTGACCATGTCAAAAGATAGTCTAGATGTAATGTGCTTGCAATGTGTTAAATAGGTGTTCACAGGGAGACAAGGAAGATCTGATGTTATGAAAGACTGATTTTCTTCCTTTTAAGCAATGTGATACAGGACAGCAACTTCTTAAAAAGTTGGAAAAAATTCTCACAATGGAAGGAGGTAGTAATTAGTCTTAGTTTGTGGAGAGCACAAATCCCATCAGTAAAACAAATGCTGAAAAAGGGGAGGTGGTTAAAAACATTTGTGGTGGCGCCTGCTAAGAGAATGAGGAGGGACTTCCCTTTCAAGTGTGAGACCTTGGTGAAGATAAGAGTAATGTCTGACTCCAAACCCACAACCTTGTATTTCAAGCCACAGTGCTTTAGGAGAAGTCTGCTTTTCTTTATCAGATTTGAGAAACACAAGGTATCTGACTTTCAATTATGTAGTAACATAACTCATATTGTCTATTTAAACTGTGGCTGTGTTACGAGTAAATAAAAGGTAAACAAGAGATAATGTCATGAAAAGGGAAGAAGAAATATTTTTGAGTCATAAAAATGGTTTGGCACTTTCCTCAATATTCTTGGAAGTTTACATGGAAACAGAAAAAGGTCAGTCTTATTTTTGTTCGTGGTGTATTTTTTTTCTGTCTTGAGTTTTATTTTTAAATTCCTTTTAGACAACTCCAGGAGCAGAGGGAGAAAGCTGAGGGAGACAATATTAAGATAACTTCCCTAGTAGATCTCAAACAGATACGCTCTTACTTTGGACCATTATTTTTATTCCAGTCTTTTTGTTTGTTTGTTTGTTTTTTTCATCCCACACACCCTGATGCTTCTGTTGTTTAGCTTTTTACTCTCCTCCATCCTTTTCCACTCTAGATTAAATTAGCAAATAAGGAGATTTTTTCCTACATGGGTATTATCTGGGCTGATGGGCCTGAATGATGTATCTCCCAGGGGCCTGAGGCACCTGCTTCTGATGACTTTTCCAGTAGAGGAATCTTGCAGACTTGATCCTGCCAGTGTCTTCCCCATCAGTTGGCTGCGTTTTGCACCTCTCAGTGAAACCTGTCCATTCTGAGGATATTGCCCTGAGCTCTTTGCAATGGACAGAAATCCTTGTTCATCAAAATTATGTCTGTCTGCTTCACTAGTAACACAAATTACTTTGTTGGTATTTTTTTGCTAACATAGATGCCAAACTGTAATCAGCTAGGAGACATATGCACAGAGACAAGTGTGGGAAGAGAAAGTATTTGCACAGAAATATGTGCAGAAGAAATATAGAGAATGTGGGGTGGGAATAACCTTAGAGAGCTCTAGCACTTGACAAGCTTCTCTAACAGGAGGTGCAGTTTGCCTTCTGTGCTCAGTAGCCATTCACACCTCTCAGAAGATTTCAGAGACTGTCCTCAGCATGTGCTAGGTCTGACAGAGGCTCAGATGTGCCTAGGCTGGAGGAAGGAAGTGCAATGTCCAACTCATTGCAGCTGGTGGATGAGATGACCTTTAAAGTCCCTTTGAACCCAAACCATTTTGGGAGTCTTTGTGTTACTGTGGTGTGGAGGCAGAGGAATAATTGATCTGAATGACAGATAATGTAAAAGAAGCACAGAAAAACTGTAGGAGGAGTGGTAGAGTTGAGAGGAACTATATTTAGAAATTTAGAAAGCTAGTAAACATACAGTAGAAAACACTACCAGCCCGTGCTAGAGGGGGAGAGAGAATAACAGGGAAAACCATGTAAAAGCAAAAAAGATGAGAAACACAACTTAGCTACACACTGTGCAGGCTAATCACTACTATTGAATGAATAGTAGTGATTAGTAGAATAGTAGAATTCTTACTTTCTTAATCTGTAAGAATTGTTTTACTTAAAATACAGAGAATACTTCAAATCCTGTGGGTTTTTCTCTGACCTTTGTCACTATTTTGAGACCAGAGGGCTTCAGAACAGGTACAGGCTTGGGGAGCAGGAGAACCCAAAATATCCTGGACCCAGAATTATCTGAACAACCTGATCTACTTGAAGATGTCCCTGCTTATTGCAGAGGGCATGGACTAGGCGACCTCTTCCAACCCAAACTATTCTATTATCCTATTATTCTATCATGGTCTGTGGTGAGCATGGTCCGTGCTCAAATCTTCACTGAGACCAATACCTAGAGCTGGACGGAAATCTAGTTCCATTTTTCCTGACTGAATCTTAATCTGGAAATTTATTTTAAATGTGCTTCAGGGAATAACTCAATTGACAAATATAATTTAAAATAAATGAACTAAGCTGAGGAACTGTAATATGATCCCTTATAGGAAGCAGATCCCCCCTCATGGGCTATTTTAGTCTGGCTGGTTTTTGCTAGCTGAATTGACTTCAGTCTTTTTGTTCACACTTTCTTAAAATGAAGCACTGAGGTGTTGTTCCTGTGCTTCAGCCATTTTACAGTCCAGCCATAGTGAGATACCTGGCTGTGCCCTCCTGCTGACAGAGTATGACCTGTGGATTGACTTTGAGTCACCCTGCAGTCCTTCCTATCTCTGCTGCTCTGCAAGAAAAGAAAACTGTGCATGTGCTTTTTCTGGTGCAGCTTACTCTCCTGTTTTGAGGGAGGCAGGCTCTATATTTGGGAATAAGGAGTGTCAGTGTCTGTCAGAAAGACCTTATGCTATCCACCCAGCACAAGGTTATTGCCAAAGTTATTGTTGATTGTCCTAGCTGAGGAACCACACAGGTCTGTCAGCCACTTTTATTCTCCACTGAGAATATTATTTGCCTACTGAACAGCTTGCATGCATTTCTAGTACAGCTCGCAGTGAAGACAGGAGAAGTTGACACTTGAAGACTCCTGAAAACTTGTATAAAACTTCTTGAGCCACAGCCTCACTACAGTGGTGACTTTTGGCTGTCAGTTTTGGATGTTTGGCTCCCATTGCCACCCTCTATTTATTAATTTTCAAATTGAACTCCCCTGTTTTTTACAGATAAATATGGTCATTGCTTGAATGCAAATAATCCATACACTGTCATCAGTTGTTAAGGATGATAATGTATTTTTAAGGTGATTTTTTTCCCTTTCTCCTTGGCCAGGGTGAACCAAACCCGTGGATTGCACGTTGTACAAGGTGGCCTAATACTTTTCATTTTCATGACCAAAGTGTCAAACTTCTGGGTGATATTACACTCAGACACTGTGTACAGACAATGGCTATTTATTTCAGTGAGGAAAGAATTTGATGTGTTCTGTGTGCTATTCAAGACATGAAAATTGATGTTGGTTTTGTGTGTGGGATTTAGTGATATAATTTAGGCTTCTTCCCAGTAAAGCCATGAAACTGATTTAGACTTGTGGTTTTTTTTCAAGGGAGAAAAGTGATTTTAATCAGTCCAGTTATCAAAATCTGGGTCTCGTTGATCAGAAGCATGTGTTGCTTGTTATCTGGAAAATTAAAGAAATCTCACAGTTACAGCCTCATAAATTTGGATGCTTTGTATTCTGACATAGTTTTTTCATTACCAAGGCAGTCGGTCTGATACCACAAAATGTTTTTGCTTCATCAAGGTAAGACATAGCAGAATATGTGAATCCTTAAATGACAAAGGTATGTGAGCAGTCATAACAAGGGACAAAGCAAACCAAGGGACACTTAAACAGAATTGTTTCTAATTAGCAGAATCCCACACTTTTCAGGAGAATAAAAAGCAAAGTGATTTAAAGGTTCAGAGACCTGGAGGACCTCTCTTCTGAAGACACACTATGAAAACTGGAGTTGTTCAGCTTGGAAAAGGGTCTCCTTTTGTGGCTTTCCAGTACTTAAAGAGGGCTTATAAAAGTGAAGAAGAGCAACTTTTTACCTGGGTAAATAGTGATGAGACAAGGCAGAATGGTTTAACACTGAAAAAGGAGAAATTTAGATGAGATGCTGGGAAAAAATTCTTTACCCAGAAGGTAGGGAGGCACTGGAAGAGATTGCCCAGAGAAGCTGTGGATGCCCCATTCCTCAAAGCATTCAAGGCCAGGTTGGATGGAGTCCTGAGCAATCTGATCTGGTGGGTGGCATCCCTGCCCATGGCAGGGGGTTTTGAACTACACAATCCTTAAGATCCCTTCCAAACCAAGCCCTTCTATGATTCTATGAATATCAAATACCCAAATAACAAATACTATACTTGCCAGATTGTCCTGGGGTGACTTTATGATGCTTGTATCCCCCATGGCTGTTGTGTTTACGCTGGATATTCAGTTCTGCACCTTTAAGATTGGTTCCGAGGGCGAAGGGGGAGAAAAGTAGCGCAGTTTGTTTGCAGAGACTGCACTCGCTCCCCCCATCCTTCACACAGACACCGTTGTCTGCAGTGCACAGCAGGAGAGAGCTCTCCTTTGCTTTTTGTTAGTTTTCTGGCTGGCTGAGGCAGAGAAGTTCCCTGGGACTGTAGTTTTTCTTTTTCTTGGAGGAGTTTGAACCTGCTCTGGACTGAGGCCCAGAACAGCACCGGGAGCTCATGCCTGCGGCCCACCAGGCCCAGGACGTGGCATTCCAGCGCCGCAGGGACTGCTAAGAGACTGGGCGAGCCGAGCTGCCCTCACAAGGGGACTTCCTGACTTTGTCATCTCCTCAGAACAGCAAAAGGTTTTGGTGTTTAATATTGTTCATTTTTGTGCTGGTGAATGCTTAGCCTGTTAAATAAACAGGTTTTTTCCACTTTTCTCCAAGGAAATCTTTCCCCGAACCAGCTGGGGGAGAGGCTGCTTGAATTTGCTTTCTAGAGGGACCCCATTTGGAGGTTTCTTCCCAAATTTGCCCTAAACTGGGACACAGATGAACCATCAATATGGCATAGCTAATCACCAAACTATGGCCAAATAACTAGTGGGAATATGCTTATCACGATTTTAACCTTTATTTGTGTTGTGTCACCTGAAAAGGTATACACATGTTAAGTGTTTATCCAGGAAACTTCCAACAGTAATAGTTGACAAAAATGGGCAGTTACTGTGATCTTTGTTCCAGGATCACAACAGTAGCAGTCAACCCTAACTGCCATGTACATGAAATAGTATTATAATAGAATAAATTGTGTATTATATCTTTGGATTATTCATAAAAGCATCCAAGCTAGAGTAAAGTCTCCTAGGTGAGAGGTGTGTCTACTGTGCAGGGGTCAGTTATGCTCCCTAATTGTGGGTGCATGCTGTGACGGGGAGCAGCATCCTGCCCCAACATCCATCCTACGATCTGATGAGAAGCTACTGGCAATTGGGATGGTTAGACTAATGGAAATATCTGCCTACATTTGTTTTCTCAAAATGTAGAGAAAAGGTCAGATTTAGTGTGCTCTGCTTATACTGGAGAAATATGTATTAATTATCTTACATATGTGTAGTTGTACTGCCAAGAAACCATACCAGTATGATTGGCAATGGCAGTACCTGTTAATTGTTATGTGCCAGTGTAAATACTTCAGCTGGACTGGGGAGAACCTGGATTGCTGCAAATGCAACATTATAAACTGCTCCACTTCTTTACAGCTGCTCTCTTCCCACATCTCCAGGCATCCAGCTGTGTTTTATCAGATCCTAATGGATTTTCTGCTCCCACATTGCCTCTTCACATTCTTGCTTTTTCATGCAGCTGTTTTGCACCAAACTAAGAGGCAGCAGTGGGCAGGTCTCAAGGCAGGGAAGTTTGGGTGTTACCAGTACTGCCTGAGGCACACCTGCTCATGTTGTTTGCCGCTGTGTTAGCAGAAGGGAAAGGTAATGAAAAGTAGATGCTATCAGTTTTACAAAAGGTGTTCTATTTTGATTTCTAACTGTTGGTCATTGCCTAAGCTGATAATAATATGCATAGCTATGTTAAGTCCTGCTAAGCTCCTCCTCAAAATGCCCTTCTTTTCAAACCAGTAAGGTCAGCCAGATCTTCCACTTATACCTGCTGGCTTCCTGACCTGGTGGCTTCCTTCCAGTCAGCATATGAAGTGCCATGTTTTATTCTCATCATAGATTCCTATTTCTACTTCGACAGTTTCAGGATTTGTTTGTGTTATTGTTGTTGTTGCTTTTGTTTTCTTTTTAGTTAGTTAGTTTTTTTCTTTGTTTTGCTTTTAAGAAGTCATTTTTTTACTATTTTATTCACTACTATCTCTGGTAGCTGTCACCTGTTTTATAAACAGTTGAGAGATTAAGGCCAGCTCACATGCATCTTTTTGTGAGGTGTTATTGCTGCAGCAGAATGCCCTAGAGGGCAGAAGGGCTACAACTTGGAGGTGATCTGAACATATAATTTTTTTTCCTGTTGTGCTCTTTGCAATTGATTTTAAATATTTATAAGATACTTTAAAGGAAATACATTCTGACTAGTTCCTCATCATTCACAGCACTAGGTGTCAGAACATTTCCCTACCCCCATTATTTACCATACAAAATGATTGTTTTATTTTTAAAGAGTAAAAGGAAGAGTGGGTAAAAGGGTAAAACTCTCACAATCATTAACCAGTTTGCATAAAGGAAAACCAAATATAGCTTGTAGCATAAACTCATTTATTTCCTCTTCAGCTAAGCTTGTTTTCTATATTTGGTTTTATCAAACTCACATAGTCTAGTGTTTAAATTACTGAAGTTCATGTTTCCTGTCTTCTAAAATTATCAATCCCATAAAATATAATAGCTTGTTTAATAGTCGGCCCTAAAACACTGAGTCCTGTTTAGTCCCATATTGTATTAAGACAAACATAGAAATGTGCTCCTTCCCAAGGGATTAATGGTCTAAATGTGTGACAAGGCAAAAACTGGGGAAGCAGATGGTCATGTACATGTGAAAGAAACAATCAGCAGAGAAACTATATTTGAGTCAGTAATTGTGTTAGGCTAGACCTGAGTGGAGATCTGTGTTTGGCAACACAAGCAGAGCCTCAAACTAGTTATAGCAAATTTTTATGTAACAGAGGAACTGTGTCTGAACTGTCATTTCTCTTGAGAGCTTAAAGTGTCTCTATGTGATCTTGTGCAACTGTGTGCTTTGGAGGATGGATTCTTGGGTTCCAGCCCTTCACCTGAAAATCCTTGGTTGTATCTAATGTCTTTTTAAAACATTGAACACAGAAGCAGCTCTAGAATCTGGTCTTGAGATGCTGCTACTATGGGTCTACAATTCACAAAGTTCCCTTGCTTATACTTTGCTCCTTTCTCAGAGCATGCCACCAAGGATGTGATTTTGAGAGTTGTGAGATGTGTCTTAGAGACTGAGGGTCAAACTGAGCTGGCAATCCTAAATTATGATGGAATTCTCTAACTCTTTGAATACAGTAGAACAATCACTCCCTCTGTGGTTTTGACTGAGAGTTGATGTTGGTGCTGCCTTCTGGCCTAGAAGTCACTTTTTCTTAGATTCAGATCAACTTAGATTCAGAATCAACTGATTTAAGCCTGCTTAAATATAAAAAAGTACTTGCCAGATGTGGATTGTTTCTCAACTGCATATATATATATATATATGTAAACGCTAATTTTTTAGCCTCCTGGAATAATTCCATTTTTATTGTGTCAGTTTTATGGATGCTGTTATCAATGAGAAATCCTACTTGGGACATTAGAAAAATCGAAAATGTCAAGACAGCATGAAAGCTACAGCATAATGCTGTAGGATTTAGTCTCTGAGGAAAACTTGACAAGCCAGAATGCTTCCTAAGTATATTCTGAGGTCATTTGTTCTGTTCAGCCTGGAGGAGACTGAGGGGATATCTCACTGCAGTCTACAACTTCCTTGTGAGGGGAAGAAGAGGAGCAGACACTGATTTTTTTCCTCTGTGGTGACCAGTTACAGGACCCATGGGAATGGCCTGAAGTTATTTGAGGGGAGGTTTAGGATGGATGTCAGGAACAGATTCTTCACCCAGAGGGTGGTTGAGCACTGGAACAGGCTCCCCAGGGAAGTGGTCACAACACCAAGCCTGACAGAGTTCAAGAAGTGTTTGGACAAAGCTCTCAGGCACATGGTGTGACTCTTGGGGATGGTGCTGTGCAGGGTCAGGAGTCGGACTCGATGATCCTTGCGGGGCCCTTCCTACTCAGCTTA
Source organism: Hylia prasina (assembly GCA_013397195.1). Lineage (NCBI taxonomy): Eukaryota > Metazoa > Chordata > Aves > Passeriformes > Sylviidae > Hylia > Hylia prasina. The sequence goes on along the minus strand of VYXD01013778.1, from coordinate 348,752 downwards.
TTCTGTGATTGTGCCATGTACATTGTCAGACAGTGCCACTTGCAGCATACTAACACTCTGTACACTATGAAATCAAGCACTTTGTTGGCCCATCTGTTGGAAGCTGTTGCCTCTTGTATTTGCCTGTGAGTTGTGTGCAAAAATAATTTCTTGGCCTTCTGCAGAAATTTGGGGCCAAAGAAAACAGATCTAAATATGCCATTGAAAGACTTTGAATCTTTAGGTGACCTTGGTGAACAGGAAAAGGAGAGAGAGGTGGAGGTGTCATATGTTTTAGGTATTGTGAAATTATTGTCAGTTAAAATAAGAAAATAAACTTAGGAAATCAACAATGAAGTCTAAGCAGCTTAACTCCTGTAATTCTGTCATTTTAGCTTATTGTAAACTCTTGGTTGCACATCAGTTCTATGGAAAGGCTCAGTGCTTCTTTGTTTGATTGTTTTTTATCCCTGTTGCGTCTTTGGAAGTGGGTATGAAGAGGCACTGCTGGAGTTTAGCAGGCCTTTATCCTTTAAGTATGCCATACATTTTTACTTCAGGGAGCAATATTCTGAAAATAGACTTGGATGTCCATGGAGATTGCTTCAAATACAGGATTGGACTGCTTTGTGTATATGCTTTTGGGCAGGATTTAGGCCAGGCAGGATATGTGATCTCAGCTCTGGTATTCAACTGAAGCTTAGTGTGCCCAAAAATCATCTTGTCCTGAATATTTCAGATGCTTCTGATTTGTTTATATTATATGAAATATTGCCAGTGGCAGGTATTGTGGTGGTATTGTTGTAGTGCTTGGAACATCAACATCTCTTAATACCAAGAAAATTGGATAAAGCCATAAGCAGTTAGGATGAGTCAATGATTCTCTTTTGTAAAAACAAAAATAAAACAACTTTACCCAGCAAAACCTTGCCCTCCACAAAAAAGAAACCAGCGCCAAAAAAACCCCAAACAAAATAAACTTCCCCTCAGTCCAACACACTGACCAAGGAAATTTCTCAAAATTGTCAGGATGTTGTGCTTTTGTGTTTGCCCATTTAATGGCATAACCTGCAGCTTTTTATAGGGAAATTGTTAAAGTCAGTGTGCTCTCCCTCTCAAACCAATTAATCTTTATGTTTTCCAATTAGTTTTCTTTTCCCAAATCCCCCTCTTTCCCCTGATTGCCTTCCATTCTTCTTGTTCTTCCCATACCATTTGCCTGCATTTTCACATTTTCTCGTGCCATTTTTCACCTGTGTTAACTGTCTTAGATTGATTCAATTTTGTATTCCTGTATTTCTTCTGTACAGTGTCTTTTTCTAAACTTCAGAGTGGAAATTGGAAAGCTTTTATTTGCTACATCAGGGAACTTATGGGTTGGAAGGAAACAGTTCTTTTCTGTCACTAGTGCTTATCACAGCTGAGCATTGTCATTAGAAAATATTGTCAAGTACTGTAGAGAGAGATGGTTTATGTTGTGGAATACTGAAGTTACAATAGTGAATGGCCAGTAACTTTTTAACCTACACAAGGAGAAAAAAAATAATCCTACCTTTCCGACTGCACTCCATCGACTGCTTGAAAGATTTGTTTTAAATGTCTTGGTCCTGCAATAGTAAAACACTTTGCAAGTGGTTTCTTTAAGAGCACAGATAAGTAAGAAGGATAGTCTGAGGCATTAACTGTCTACAGCAAACAGTGTGGAAATAGAACAACCTCCTCTTGGTACCATTGTGAATTTTAAATTTAGACAATGATCAAATAAATCACTTGAGTAATATGCTCATCCCCTTGAGCTGAACTGGAATGCTAACCTGCTTAAAGTGAGCATAAGCTTTGCTACAGTGGATTAGGACTCATGTGAAGTGTTTAAACAACAACAGTAAAATTAGAAAACTTTCAAATATGCAGTATTATGGGACCTTTTTCCCTATGTGTTTACTTTTTTTTTTTTCTTTCTAGGAGCCAGGATATAGTATCAGTTAAAACTTCATGTGTGCTTGTCAGAACTTCACCCTTCAGATCTTCACAAACTTTGAAACTTAAGAAATGCCTCTGGCATTGCAATAATATTCTAGATAATGGTAAAGCTGTTGTTCTTTCAGACATGTGCTCCAGTTAAATGGAAAACTCAGCAAAATATTTTGTATTAAGAACTTATAAAGAGACAAATAAATTAATGAGATAATTGTAGAATTAGAGTAAACCAATACTGCAATGCAGATGCTTTTCCTCCATTAAAAATACAATTATTTTCAGTGTTTCTTGTAATGTGAGCCCATGAGGATTTGTGTGTGCATGCAAACCTATAATGACCATTAATCACCAAGTTGAGTTCATTTCTGTGAAATGGGCAATGTATTTTGCTATGGGTTTTAGAAATTGGGCCAAGTGCTTTCTTTTATTCTCAGCATCTCTTTGTGTGAGTGGTGACTTGAAAAATCTCAGCATAGCTTACATTGCAAACCACAAATCCACACAGAGTTATGCTTGCACCATTCTTGAAACCTGCAAGGCTTTTCTTGCAAGAGAGGGAAGTTTTTATTGTCCTTGAGATCCCTTTCAGCAGAACCCTCCTAGGATCTAAGCCAGGGTAGTTCATTCCTGAATTTAGCAACCATAGGCAGTGGGGCTGGGGAGGGAAAGTACAAGGCAATAAGGACAGTACAAGCAACATGGTCGTCACTGCTGCTGCTCTTTTTGCTATACTCTCATTGCATACATATTCTTTGCCGTTATAATTTTCAGAATTGATGTGTAAACTCCGACAATTTCTTATAAAATTTCACTCTCTAGCTTCCAGGTTTGAAAGTACCCCTGGCTGTATAGGGAGTTTCATGATTGCTGTTTGCTTACAAATTCAAGAGGACACCACTGCATGTTGTCTGACCCATGGGTGACATTTAGAAGACATTCTATTAAGAGCCTGAAATATGATTGAAAACTAAATGCAAATTTAAGTGGCCTGGATATCTGATGTGACTCATTGCTAAGGAGAACCTGGGATTCATTAAGCCTTGATTCACTGTGTTGCTCTGTTGCCCTTAGAGCAAGTCACTTAAGTTGTGCTGTATGTCACAATTTCATATCCTTCTCAGAGCTTAATGTTTCTGCTGCACTTTGAAGATTTATAGCCCTATTCAATCTTACTATACTGTTGCAAAGGGTTGAATGTTTTCGTGTATCTGTTAAAGATGTGATCAGTACTTTATGTGAAGTGAATAATAAAACTTATGAAGAATGAGTCTTTTACTGGGGTCATTTTATGTCCTTTTTGCATTCTATTTTTTTTTTAGTATCGCTATCATTATTAATTAGTTAGAAGATTCCTCCTTTTAATTTTTGTTCAGATCTCTAATAATCTTACTTGCAGTATAATTCTGTCTTGATGTCCTTATTTGTTTTGTATAAGCCATGGCCTAAACATTTATGCATACGGTGAAAATAAAGTGAAAAATAAACTCCATGGTCCAGTTATGAAAGGATGCAGATTTCATCTAAAAAATACAAAAGAGGTAGCTTGTTTAACTAACCTTTCAAGTGCATTCTTAACTTCTGTAAATTCCTTTTGTCTGTTTAACAAATTCTGAAGTACTAAGTTAGATATAGGGTTTTCCATTTATTATTGGGTTTTGCTTGTTTATTTTGAATCCTCTAGGAAAATCCTGTAATTCTGTAGAAGTGTAAAATAAAAGATGCCAGAAAGGAGAGCTGCTGGGAGTCACAGTTGTTGGGAAATTGTCAGCATACTCCTTATATCATATCCAGTGATAACTGGTTTGATTGTCAACTTCTGTCTGATGTGCGTAATTGGCTTTTGACCCCAAGGTAGACAAACCATTCTATATTCTTTCTTAAACTTGAGTTAAAAGAATCCTTTTTTTCATTGTATATGGACCTTCTTCCTTTTCTGCTTGCTGATAGTTTGGAGCATGGCTGTTAGTCCTATAAATTGCATTCAGACATCTTAATTAAATACTCTTTTTTACATCATCTTTGCTTAGCAACATCCTTTCTGAGATATTCTGTGAAGCTTAATACTTATCTGGTGTGTAAAACAGTGTTCCTAAATCAAGGTATGTTACCATATCTTGCTTGCTTCTTGCTTATGTTATTTAATAGTTTTTATGTTAACTCTCTTTGAGACAGAAACATGAAGCCTTATACACCTAGTCACTCCAGAGTATTGCACAACACAATTACCAGTGAGACTCAGTCTTTGGAATATGGCTTACCATGCTGGTGCAGATTGTTAAAGTGAATTGTGTCTACATGGTTGTCATGGATCCAAACAGCAAGTAGCTTTCACATTCCAAAATAACCTGGAATTTAAACAACATCTTTAGGCCCTCAGAAGTTCATATTAGCATTTTCTATTTCATTTAGTTGCTGAAAACATGCTATCTCAAAGTCATAAAAGCAAGATGAAAATGAAATTATCTAAACCTGCTTTGGCATAGGTATGCTTGGCATAGGTATTATCTAAACCTGCTTTGACCATAGGTATGCTTCAGATCCTGGGTGTGATCCCTGCTGAACAAAATTAACCTTTTTGACACAGTTATTCGAGCAGTCATTTCCCTAGTTACCTTCTTGTGCTGCTCTTGAACGTCTTTCTAGGCTTTTTGTTTTAAAAGTTGTGTTCGTCCCCCACTGGAAAGGTGCATGGGGTGCTGCATTCTCTGAGCAGGGTGGACAGTTGTCACTCTGATCCAGCTGTGGTCCTGCTCCATTCGGAGCTCCCTAATGGGAGCTCCTGAAACTTTCAAGCACCAAAACCAGCCGCTCTTTGTATAATGTGTGAAGTCGATGAGTGCTTTTTGTAAGAAAAGTCTCCCTTACCCTAAGGATCAAAGAAAACTAACATTTTTTACTCAAATAATACAGGGCCTAACTCGTTCTTTCTGGAAATCATAATTTGGTCTTCCAAGCTGAGCTGAAGATCAGTTGGTTGTAGACAGTAGGTGTTTTCGTTTGTCGATAAAAATTGTTAGAATTCTGTGCTGTTCCCTAGAGTTTCACCAAATGCTTAGCTATCAGTAGTGGTTTTAATTGCCCATTTAATTCAAATGCCCTGAGGTTTGCATTCCCCTCACAGTTTCCTTCCTTTCTCTAACAACCTTGGCCCTTATGCTTTTGTGGTACCATTCAAATATTTTCTCTGCTGCAAAGTCTGTTGTCTAACAGCTTTTTTGGGGGTCCTTTTGATGAGTTCAATTCTTCATTGCAATTTAATTTTCAGTGGAACAAACCTCTAATTTTCATGCATTCTTTGTGATTGTGCCCATGTGTTTCACTATCTTTGTTTACATATGATTGTATTAATGTGCTCTCACTGCATTTGGATGGTAAAACTCTGATTAACCTTGCTGGGAGTGAATTCAAATCCTTTAATATTCTGTTCTAAGTTCAAGAAAAGGAGCAGTTTTGTGAAATCAAAGTGGAATTTGAAAATCCTGAATTGTTTCTATGAATGCTTGGAGTGAAGAAATCTTCCAACTGTCAAATCTTTTAACTGCACACTTCTCTCATAGACTATAGGGATGAGAAGAAGGAAATGTAGGTAACTGTAGTTGTCTTGGGTCTTGGTTCACTGAAGGAATTGAGGAGGAAGATATATGAATAGTCAGTTTTCTTTACAAAAAGTACATAGGAATTATAATCATACTGAGGTTATTTATTCTAGCAAACTTTCTTGATTTTTTTTTTAATATATATCAGTATGTCAGCTCTTGAATTCTGTCATTGCATTGCTCCTTGTAATCATCAAACTTGTCACCAACAACGTGAAGAATGTAAGCAGGTAAGATGCCATGCACCAGTTAATATTTAATGACAATTGTTTAACAATTCTTTGAAATCTGACCAATCTCCCTGATTAGTGAAGCACCTCATCTGTAACTGAAAAGGCTCAGGTTATTTCCTGAGTGGTAAAAACAAGCTGACAAAAGGAGAGATTGTGATTCACAGCTGAAAATATGCTTTTTGAAAGGGCTCTGTGGTCTTGCCATTTGTACAAGAGTTTTCTGGAGAATTACTATCTTTCTGTTGGCTAAGGCACCTTGGGATAGTGTTGTCTGTTTAGTTGATTCTGCAACCCATTATCATGTGCCTATTCATGCTTAGATAGAGGTTCTTAGTCATTGTCATCTGTTAGTGAGGCCCCTTTTGGGTCACTAGTAGAAAGAGTTTTATGTTCTGTTTGCTCCACCACTTTTATAGACCATGCTGGATACTTTTTATTTCTTCCTGGTAACTAGTGATCGTGAGCTGTTTCAGATGGCAGTATCCTTGTTCCTGGCGGGCTCTCTGCTGTCTGGGCTATGAATCACAACAAAATAAATTTGCCTTATGTTTTACAAAGTGTTGTACAGAATCATAAAATGATTGATTGAAAGGGAGATCCAGAGTTCTTCTGGCCCAGCCTTTCACTCTGTCAGTATAGGTCTACAGCATGGTATGAAACATATAACACCCAGGTTTAGCTCATTAACGCATGGGAAGCTCTGATCTTTTTGGCCATGTCTGCAGAAGCAGCATATGGCTCTGCTGGGCAGGTAATGCAATGTCAATATAATCTGTCTATGTTTACATAGTTCTTTATTAGTAAAAATCTTGCAGGAGCTGCGGGTGAAAGTTCAGTACCCAAAATTTTCCACTTCTGTAATGAATTTCCTGTTCCTAGCTTGTGTGTTAAATGCCTTCTGATTGCTTACCTCCAGCTTTCAGCCCCAAATGCTAGTAATCTGCCTCCTGTTTAAAGAACCTAGAAGAAGAAATAAACACAGTGGTGTATTGCTGTGTATTTATATTTGCATTTATCATTATGTGCAATACAGAGACATTGATATTCACTCTAGAAGGAAGTGTTTGTGGCAATTTACCTGGGTCTATTATTAGAGAAATCTTTTTCTTACTGTAGATTACACTGTTCTACAGGTGCCACTTTCTCATTTTAGAGTTTCTGTTGTTAGAACAAGTAAAATAATTACTGGATAAGAAATGTTTTGTGATTGAAACCTCTTACAGCTTTATCTTACAAGTTGCCTGGGCAGGCACAGGGATGTCGAGGTATGCAATTTCAGTAGATACTATTCAGCCTGCCCTGAGAAACCATGACAGACAGTTCCCTTCATGGAACAGGTTATTTTTCTTCCTTTGTAAAAACTGAGGATGTGCAGCCTTTTGTATGTTTAGAATCTGAGAAATCAACCTATCCAGATGCTTCAAAATTAATTAACTAGAGGGAGTGAGCAAAACCGGTTCCTGCAGCTGTCAGTGCCCATAAATCATCTCTGTTTTTACTTTTGAAGCAGGACAAGAGCATGAATTTAATTAATGGGTTTGACTTGCTCTGGAAACACACAGTAGAGAAATCACCCTATCCACTTTTCACAGATGCTGTAAACATACAAATGTTATTATGTATTTACTCCTGAATGCTTTCCTGCATCATTGTGCTAGATGCAGTCGAATGCCTCAGGCAGGTGGCAAAGCAATGACTGCAACAAATCCTTGTTCTTTGGACACGCAGATCAGAGGAGCAGCAGGTTAGCTCCTGTTTTCTTGGTTCCAGCCGACTTCTGCTTAACAAAGGCATTAGTAATGACTGCTATAGAAAACTCCAGGGGTAAACAAAAGGAGTGGGTTTGTCTGTTTTCCATGATTGGGAATTTAATTATAATACGAAAAAAATACCAACTAGATTTTTTCTGCCACTCTGGTTAAAAAAAAAAAGGAAAATCTCTTTTTTAAAAAGCTGCTCCTGCAATGGATCACCAGGATTGTCTCTGCATTGTCTGATTTTTATTGTATTTTTAGTTCTACAGTATTAAGTGCAAAGAGACACAGAAGGCTGGATTAGACCCCAGTTCAGTGCTGTTGTCAGCACCAGGTGCCCCAGAAGGAATTGTGCAAATATGCTTGGTATTATCAGGAGCTGGAATTACATAACATTTACATCACATCAATCATAGCTTGAAGTCTCTCGTGTCTGAAGATTTACATTCTCTTAGAACACTTAACTTGTTAAAAGTTAAATTTGATTTTGTCATATTCACTGTTGTGATGCTGGATAGTGTTTAGGTTTTTTTCTATGGAAACTCATTATACTCTTTCCTTTGGCAACAAATTTATAGATGGCAATTGCCCAGAGGAGGAATTTTGTTTACGCCTGGGCTAGTTCCTTTTTTGACCTGACTGAATGTTCCCGCTTATTTACGTTGTTACGTAACAAGATGGCTACACTTTCCCTTTAGTCTGCAAAGTGTAGGATTTCAGTGTCTAGACAGCTAGAGGACTTGAAAAATGTGTACTAAG
>VYXD01013778.1:295688-340407 GCA_013397195.1 Hylia prasina | reverse complement strand
TTTTTTTTTTTTTTTTTTTGTAAGAGGGAGTTATTCAGAGCAACATTATTTGAGCTTCTCTATATGGATGGGACTTTTGGTTAGTGTGTATGTCTGAGGTGCGGAGATAATCTCCAAGTAAATTGGAAGATAGTGGTTCTTTATTCAAATACTGAAAAATAAGCTTGAAAATACTGTAAAAATGGTTGAATGTTGCTTTACATGCCCTATGCCCCGTGTCACCTACAAGCGAGAAAGCATTCTGAAAACTATAGGTCCAGAATGGCATTAACCTTCCTATAATTGCCTGAACCATGTGATGTACTAGAAGTATTAGTTCTTGCTATTTTCTTGTTTTTGTTGTTGCTTAGAGAGTCTTCTAGGAAATGATGTTTCTGGGGCTTCAAAGAGAACTGGGCCATTAAAATTCAGAACAACACTGCCAGACCTGTGGAGAATACATTTATGAATATTTACCTGGAAGTTAAGATTTGGAGTAAGTGTTAGGAGTGCAAGCCACTGAACATTTGAATCCTCAAATCTCTCTTCCTTTCCCTATAATGCTTATATCCTGACAAGATCCATGATCCTTGTTTTTTAAAAATTCATCCCAAAAATATCCATGACAAATTTAAGTTAAAAATGTTTCTTCTTTTTTACATTTAAATATTGAAACACACCTATAGCTGTACTGGCCAGACACTGACACCAGTAATTCCAGGAAATATTTACAAAGAATGCCAGGCACTGAGCATCTTTGTGTTTGTTATAAGAGAACATTTTTTTATCTAATTATAGAGTAAATATTTTACCTTTCTCTTCTATATATAACATGGTCAATTGAAGATTTTGATGTTTTTAAAAATTATTATTACAGCTATATCTGACAGCATTTTATAACGTAAAAAAGTTCATCATCCTGATTTCATGAAATAGAATTTTGTGTAAAGGGCATTTTGCATACTCTGAGGTGTTATGTAGGGGTGATTGGGAAAGCAAATCATCATCCCATCTGCATTACTGGATAAGGCTGTTTTCAGTATAGGGAATATAGAAGCGGCTGCATTTCTTCTACTCCTTTTAACCTAGATTTGCAGCATGATTAATATGAACTGTAATTTACTGCTCTTCAGCCATCATTGCTACGTTCTGCTATGCCTTCTCCGTGGCAGTGGACCTTCCTTCAACGGGGAGAAACTTGTTTGGTCTTTAAGCTTGGTGACATTGGACTGTAAATCAATTGCATTTGAGTGTTAAACTTGGCCCTGTATTGTTTTATTTCTTGATTGCTGAAGCCTCTGACAAATTAAAGGCAAGGCCTTATCCACAATCATATCCTGAGTTTAGCTGTTCACAGAATTGTGGAATATTGAAAAGGATCCATCCACAAGGTTCACTGAGTCCAATTTTTAAGTGAATGGCCCATACAGGGATTGAACCCAGAACCTCAGCAGTATCAGCACCATGCTCTGTCCAACTGAGCCTATCTCACCTGTCTCTACATAGTCCCAGGAGCTTCATGGGGATGCACTGGGGAAAGGCTTGTTTTCAGCCTTTGTGCTGTAGGGGAAAACACTGAGGCTCCGTGCCAGACTGTAATGCTGTGGTAAGCAGTAAGAGGTGACTCTCACCAAGCAGTAAGAGGTGACTTACAGCTGGGCAGAGCCAAGGATGCACTCTAAGCCTGACCTCATATTTCCCTGATGCTCTGCTCTCTGCAGGCCCTCTCTGTAGACCTGCTGTGAATCTTCTCTTTGCTTGCTCTTACTGAGAAGCTTGTGTTGTCTATATTAAAACAGATCATGTATTTACTGGTGGAGGGGGAGATGTGTGTGCTGTAAATGTCTCTTTCCACTGCCTTTTTCATTAAAATGGTCTGATGTGGCCTGTACTACCTGATGCAAATATATCCATATGATTAGCTAGTCTTGCCAGCTAATCTGAGTTGCAGGTATCTTGCTTAGGGCCTATTTCTGTAAACAGTATTCCCAGACACCCAGGCATCTCCTAGTCTCTGACTGTTTTCAGACAGACAGTGGTGCCAAACAATGTCTAATTTAGCTACAAAAATTAATAAGGTTTCTGAAGAGTGTAATGCACTGTCAAAAGCACTTTTGTTGGCAAAGAGCCATGGGGAGTCACCTCTAGAAATAGGGTCTCCCTCTCATGTTTTTGAAGATGTGGAAATGGATGACATTAAATCATGGGATGCAATTTAGACAGTGAGAAGTTTGTGGACTGATTCTGTAAGTAGAAAAATCCCTTGAGGAAATACATTATGTCTATAATCCTGTCAGTCAGAAGATTAAAGAGCCAGTCAAAAACTAACTTACACAGGTGGCTTAATAGTAAAGATTGTGCTAATAGAGGTAAGAAATTTAGCTGAAGTCTTTTGCTTAAGGCTGTGAAAATTGGGTGACTTTGAAAAATGGTATTTCTTTTCCAGAAGATATAGTAGAAAAATGTTCTGAGCTATAATTAGTTGGACATGATGCTTCTATTGCAACATTAGAAATAATTGTAATTACTTAAATTTGTGGTTCAGAGAATCTCAATGTGCTTAGCATTTGGTTATATATTTGCATAACATATGTAGCCTTTAAGGCTCAGATTTGAGAGAGGGACTTGTTCATTCTAATTTAATTGTGTGAATATTATACTGACACAATTAAAAAATGAGCCAATGTGAAACAGAGGTGCTTCAGGTGACATTTTGAATCCTCAGAGCTATGAAACACAGACTTGGGAGCAGGTTCTGCTCGTCATTTTTGTTATATGCATATATATATGTATATAATCTTACTCCCTGTAGCTAGCATCTGGAAAGTCCTACACTACCAAAGTTAGTTTTTAATAAGGTACATTCCTCTAGAAAGATAAGTGAATTGCAGTGGCTGCTTCTTCCTTCTGCTTTTGGTAGACTGCATTCTTCTTTGGAGAATGAGTTTTTCTTGAGAGAGTGAAACCAGGTTTTGTCTTGCTTCAGAATTATGATCCTGTTCCACTGATAAAGAGTGGAACAAATAGATGGGCCCTTGTTCTATAGCTGACATACATTCAGGTACCTTATCTTACATCAGTAATCAGTGTAATCAACCCTTGCTAAAAATGACACATATATTTGGTTTACTATTTGTTATGAAATACTTGCACCCACAGTGTGAACGCTCCTGTCACATCTGTGGGGTGGGGTTTGGAATCCAAGGGAGTTTGGCTGACAACTTTCTGGTGTCTGCATCAGAGCAGCAGGAGCACTTAGTCCTGGAGAGCCAGGACTGGAGCAGGTGTCATAATATGAGGCTTAGTCGATGCTTACTGCTTTTCCTGAAGTTCCCCAACTTATGTGTGGGAGGTGTAAAACTGTACCCAAAGGCCAGAAAACCCCACTGCCAAAGTAGTCAATAGCTCTTCCCTTTTCTCCTTCTGCTTTCTGTGTGTTCAGAGACTAGACTGTGATGGGGCACCTCCTCTGGGTGAGAAACATAGGAGTTTTTCGTTAAAATGTAATGTTCACATAAGGGCCTAAAAGGCACATAAAATCCTGCTGAAGCTAGCTTATGCTTGTCCATTTGAAATTTCTAGCCTTAATGCTGGCATTATTTTCATCCTCCAGGCAAATTAAAGCTCAGGAGGAGGCATCAACAGTGAGTCCTCTAGGCAAAGCAGGAGTAGCAAAGATGAAGATTTTGAAAGTCATTTCAGCAAAGCAGGCAGTAATGAAGAAGATTTTCAAAATGAAAACAGTTCCCTAATGTGGTCTCTAATGCCTTTTCAAAGTGGGTAGCAAAGGTGTTTTTCAGACAAGCTACTGCAATTCAATTAGACTGACCTAATTTTTATTTCTTTTCTTTCTCCTACAGATTTCCACACTGATACAATTTAGCCTTCTTAAAATCATGTTATGGCTTGGAAGGGATTTGGGTGCAGCACTGTTAATTGACAGAGTTTAAATACAGGAAATGTTCCCTAAAGCTTGCCTAGTCTGTATGCTCGTTTGAGCTAAAAAAACTTAAAAAGGACTTTTTTGATTTGGGCAGATTAAAATTTTTATAAGGAAAGTAAGCATTGTTGCAGCCCAGGGCAAATGCTACTGGGTATGACTTATGCAATATATATATAGTTTTTCAATTAGGAGTAGAGATTATAGGCCCACTCTTCTATATTTATATCATTCTCTTTGTGCTGACTGCTCACAATGACACACTAAGTGGCACAAACTCTCACTAAACACCTATAAACTCAGTCGTGTGCATCACATCCTACAGTTAGCAGAATTGGTTATGCATTTAAAGCAGCTTTATCTGGAAATAGAAATTCTTACTGGGCTTTTTCAGCAGCTTCTCTTTTCTTTATTTACCTGATTAAATGCTGATTTAAAATGCATTGATGACATCAACATTTGAATAAGATTATGGAGTGATGGTTCTAGGTTCCAAGCCTTTGAAATAAATAAAAGTTCTTTTCAAAGCATGGGATTACTTTTTCTTGCAGCCCATTCCTTAACTTAAAATCACTAATCCTATGAGACTGACAATCCAGGCAACTGTTTAAACCTGAAGCCCAATTTGGCCATAGAAATGGCGCTGCCGTGAAGCAAAAATAAACTAATAAATACTCAATCCAGATTTAAATCAGTGCATCATTCTTTTGTGCAGAATTGCTTCAGTTTAACTATGCTAGTGCAACACCACCCTTTTCTTTTAGAGCTGTCAGTAGTACACATTGGTGTTTTGACAAGGTGCTTTGGCAATGGTTTTGCAGTGCTACTGTGGCATTTAATACAGGCTGGGTTGTCACATTTCTAGTGCCAAGAGACCCCTGCCGTGTGCTGGTGTGAGACTGCCTTCCTTGGCAGGTGTTGGTATGTACTTGCAATATGCATATGCAGGATTGAAACCAAAGGGATAGTTTCAAATGGTGAGAGACCTCCTCTCTGTTTGCAGCCTTTGTTCACTTCATATGTAAAGAAGGTCAGAAATTCAGGTATTTATCTGTTGTAGTTTTAACTTACTAACTGCTGTGATTTATATGTGGTCCAGGGATTTTAAGCAGACAACGCAATACAAAAGTTATTATTACTCAATATTTCTTTTGATTTTACATTCAGAAGTGCTATGTATCACATCTTGAATGAGCTTTATCGAAATTTTGAAGTTGCTGAGGATAGATGAGTCTAGCAAAGACTTCCTTTTTCTGCAGTGCAGTCACAGATGACTGATACCAGTCCTTCGGTCGTGTGATTTCATTCTTTCAATGGATGTTTCCTCAGCTTTGACAAAACCTATTTTTTAATGTTAAAATCAGTTAAAATCCTGGAGTTCAATTAGGCATCCCAAATCAAATAATGATGCAGTACTTTTATTTTACAAATCCCATTTAACTGAGGGCCTAAGTGAATTATGGGAACTAAGAATAAATAATACCTTCAGTAAGAACTTTTTTTTCCTCTTAGCTGTTTAAACTTTCTCAGGCTCTATTGACAGGGATGCTTGTGTGGACCAGGGACTGGAGCCTGCAAGGGTCTGTGCTGTCTCTTGCACTGTTCTATGTCTTTTATTGTGATGTTTCACTGTATACACTTCCCAGATTTTCACATCTAGAGGCATTCCTATTTATTATATATATTTTTTTCAAATGGCATGTGTTAATAAGGAGTAGGGAAAGCTAAGTCTGATTTACAGAAGCCACAAAGATGTAGCTTTGTTCTGGCTGGTTGAAAAAATGTAATTTTCCTGTGGTTTCTTTTTAAAATTCTTTGTGAAAATACTATTTTCACTTTATAGCATGATCCTTGTGATGGTCTTTACCTATTTGAGGTTCTTTGATGGTCTTTACCTTGAGGTTCTTGGGCGCCTGGAAAAAATATCAGGGCCTAGATTTTGTGCTCCTTCCCAGTTTGATATACAAAGAACTGAGCTGCTGTCTCAGTTTGGATCACAGTCCTGGAAAGATGAGATGGTGAAGAGAGAGGAAAGTGGTTGAGTTACTAATGGAGACCCAAATAGCTGCCAGATTCTATCAAATCCTGCCTTGTTCCTGTCAAAAAGACATCAGAATTCATTTCAGCTAGGATGGACAGGAAAATCTGCATAAAAATGTAGTCAGTGCTCTCCTAACCCTTCTGCTATCTGATCAAGTTTCAGTCTGTATCTCATTGTGATGAGGTGAGAAAGGGGTCTGAAGGAGTCCTTTACAGGAAAGGTGGCCTTTTCACACTGTGCTATCTGACATATTACCTCCTGAAATTCTTTAATTGTATCAAACTGTATGTTTTTATTTTCTCTGTAGCAAAATGTTCTTGCAAAAATGACTTATGAGTGACTTGCTATGAAGTTTCCTGTCACAAATTTCTGTGATGCTGAACTGCTGCTAAGAGTCAGCCCTCCTCTCATCTATTCCTTCTGCTGTATGTATTCAACTGGAAAAGTGAATTTAAAGCTTCACAATGAACAGAAGTGCTGAAAAACCACCAGTCTGCTGTGGCTAGGGTTTAACTTGAGTTCATAAGGTGAGAGCCTGTGGTCAGAGGCCTTGACACCTGCAGAAACCATTGCATTGCCTAAGACAGCTGGAGCTGAGGGCATCTCTAAGGTGTCCCCCTGGCTCTGAGTGCAGCACTGAAGTGGCCCCTGGCAACAGGGAGGAGTGGTTTTCCCCAGAGGTGAGACAGAGAGACAGCTCCCAGCTGATTTCCTCCTTTCTTCCCGTAACAAAAGTTATCTGTTAGTCAATTCCTTATTCAGGTGGTGTTTAAGAGCCAAAAACCAACTTGGGAGTTTGCAAAACAAGCCTGTGGCCTTAATCTGCAGTGCCTGTACTAGTGACATGATGAAAACCCTTCACTATTGTTACCTCTGGAAAGTAGCACTCTGCATGTGATGCTGTACAAAAGGAACAAAGCTTGGCTAGGTCAAGCTATATTGAAAGATCTGTTGTTTGGTTTGGTTTTTTCTTTCATTTATTACCTTTTCAGATAATAGAAAGTTTTTCAAATGTGAAAGAAGTGTGGATACTTGAGAAATGATGTCTCCATAGGCAAAGCCTAAGAAGAAGTAAGCAGGTGGCAAAGTTTAATATGAGGGCAATTTGCTGTGTGTTTTGGGTGGAGCAATGATTGGGGAGAACTGCTTTGTGATTTACAGGCCTGACTAACTCCCAACAGGCTGGATGTGCTTCCTGCTGGCACTGTCTGGCTGTGCACTCTGTTGTTCTAGATGTGGGTGCACTGCAGGAGTGGTCCATGGGACACGCCTTTGATCCAGATCCAGCTCCAGTCAACTGCCATTCCATAGCAGAACAACTCACAGTTCCCTGCCTAGCTGTATGGGATAATAGAATTTTTATGCATGAGACACTGCCTAGAAAAATCTGTTTAGTTGTCTTAAATCCTGTTTCTGGGCTTGACAGCAGCATGCTACTACTGGTAGATCCCTTCTGTTTGAGCAAGGCAGAACAGTATTGACAGCTTGACAGCTACATTATCCAAAGCAACTTAAAGTTCACAAACCTGGAATTTCCTTGACTTTGAAGAGTCCCTGCTGCTCTGGGTGAGCTCTGAGTCACCTCATGATGAGTGCAGACTCTGGGACCCATTTGCTGCTGAAGCCACATGACGCAGTGGTCACCATAGGTTGTGAAAAAACCTCCTGATGACACCCATCATTTGGGATTTCAGGTACCTGCAATTATGTCCCTCCTAAACCCAAAGGGATTTAAACCCAGAGCATTTATTTCTCAGGGATAATATATTTAATAATAAGCAAGATGGGATTGGGTTCCAATTCTTATTCTCACTAAAGTAAGAATGTGCTGGAAGCCTGGATCCAGTCTGGAACTGTCTAGGTAATCTAGAAATGCTTAGATATGGTATGTGTAATTAGGTGTCTCTGGGACAGCCAAAGCAGTGAGGCCTTTATCCCTTATGGTGCTTGTAGATGCTGCTGTAACACAAACAAGGAAATGCTGCAAACCCCTGATGGTAGCTTGGAGACAAGGCACCTGTAACCTCCTTGCATGGGGAAATCCTGCAGGAAGGGAGGGGGCAAAACCCTGAAGTATAATGGGAGCTGGGTTATTGTATGCTGTGAGTAACAAACACCTCTTTCAGGTGTCTCATCTGGATGCTTCAAAAAGGCCATTTATGGAAAGCTTTGTGGCAATCAATTGCAATCTTGCTTCCATAAGGAGACCTTCAGGTCTCCTGGAAAGCAAAGGAAATGCCTGGAAAAAGTAGGGTAGAGCTCAGGCTCTGTTTCAGGCAAGACTTTCTTACCAGGTTTTTCAAAAAGGTTTATTGACATGAAAGCTAAATAATATTTGTGTTGTGTTTTGCTGGACTAGAAATACATTGTTTCTCAGTGGGAGAAAAGTGAATTGGCTCAGTAAGGAGAAGATTTTCTCAAATCAGCCAATTCTAGCCTTTGTTTTCCACATAGGTGTGTCATTTTTCCCATGGGAGGAAGTACCAAAAGATCTCTCTCTGTGGGAAGGTGGCATGGGAGGAGGGTAAAGCTAGTTCTGCAAACATGCTTATTTCAAATACCACCCTAGAGAGAGGCTGCAGATTTTTGGAGACTGGGCTCCATGTGGTAGGTGGGAGGGGGTTTCTGTGCTATTGATTAATTTCAAATTGTGTGGGATTTTCCTGGCATAAATGCATAGGGCCTTTGCCAATTTAAACTTAATTTTCCTTCTGTCAAAGGAGCTGCAAAAGCTGTGTGAGGAGGATATTTTGGGGATGAAGGACTCCAGTATCTGCAGGCTTTGATGGAGTTAACCTTTCCATTTTGTTTGGGAGAAGGAGCATGACTTTTCCCGGGCAGTAGTGTATTTACTGATGTAGGTTCTTTTGCAAGAAACTTTCTTTTCCAGAGCCTTACTGAGGAAACTCTGTACAGAGCACAAAGGGCTTTTTAAATGTATCTTTGAATATTATCCTCCTTACTGGGAATGCTATGGAGAAGAGAAAATCCAAAACAAGCTGAATGAAGAAGAAATCCTGCAGGGTAGCAATAGACTTGTACAGGTTGGGAAACAGAAGCCCAAATCTAGAAAAGAGGAGGCTCTTGTTGGACTCAGTCCTTGGGTTAGAGAATTTGTGCCAGTGTCTAGGTAAGCTGTTCAACTATGTTAGCACTGCACTGCTCTGAGTTCTGTGGACAGAGCAATATTGAAAGCTGTAGGAATGTGAGATAATCTAGACTTGTACTGGCCAAAAAAAAGTCTGTTGTACTGAGTAAAGAAATCTCAGTCTATGATTAACTTTAGTTCATGTTAAGAGCAGAACGTACAAATCTAGGCTCTTTTATGGCATGATACTGAACAATACAAGCCCTGTAGCATGAGCATACCACTGCTGGATTATTTGTCCTAAATGTACTTTAGAGAAATTCAGTCAGGTTGAGTTTATGCTAACAAATACTCATTTAATGCAGCTGTTACAGCAATGCACACCACAGGCTTACAATAAGCCATGCTCCTGGGGCTCATCTGAAATACTGGCCTTATGAGACAATTTTTTTGCACATTTGCCTTTTTTGCATCAAGCTAGAATGATAGAGAGAATGGAAAAGAATTTCAGAAAATAAGAAAATAAGTGGTTTACAAACATCATAATTTTGATAAAGGCATTTTTAACATATGAGGCAGCTTAACAGGCTAAAGAATCAATAGATTTGGGGGGAAATATGAAACTTTAACTTCTTGAAAGCCAGATAGGACCCACAGGGAAAAGAGACAATGTTGGTTTCACTATTTCAAAGAAAATTAATAGAGGATAGAGGAAAAAATGTATGTTCTGTAAATGTGGCTGTAAGATTTCAAGTTATAACTGGGTTTTCACATTGGAATGCAAACAGAAGGAAAATATACTGAAACCTGTTTATAAATAGCTTTAGTTTGCAGAGTTACACCCTTGGTTTGTTACAGCTAGCCCAAAGTGAGTCCTACACAAAGGAGTAGGTATGACCCACAAAGCACATGCTATAAATTCGTTGTTCAGACAAAACCTGTATTTTCCTGGCAAGACTGAAACAGAAGATGATGAATTAACAGCTTGGCCACCTGCCCAAATTCATAGCTCCTAGAAGGTCTGAGAATCAGTCAGCTGTGCACAGGGCACAATGTTTGGGCTAAGGCATACACAGAAGAATGGATTTTGAGACGCGAAAATAAAAGCTAGAGAACAATATATTTGGTGCAGAAGAGTCAGGTTTGAAAGAAAAATTTGATTTTGCTAATTTTAAAAAACAAACCTCACCAAGTTGTCCTGTATGGAAACAGTGATAAAAGTAGTCTTATCACTTTCTTCATTATTCTTTATCCTTGTTGCTTTTTAATTGGATCATAACATGAAATCCAGATAAGTAATACAGCTGGCATTACTGGAGAAGCATCCTGGAGAAGATGCTTGCCTCATCAGAAGAATTTTACATGTGGTGGGAGCACATTTGTTTTATTCTGTGAGCAAAATAATAATATTGTTAATTATGTCAGGTGTTGGTTGTCCAGAGTTCACAAAAATGCCTGGCATGTCAGGGGCATCAACTGTTTATAATCAGGTATTTCAGTGAATGGTAAGGCTGGGATGTGCCTGGCTCAGGCAGTTATTTCTGAGACAATCTTGTAGCCTGTAATCTAGAACTGTTTAGGCCTAGACACCGGTGGGGATGTTCAAGAAGGGTCAAATATGTGCACTAAAATTAGGAATCCTTCTAAAACTGTATAAGCCATATAAGTCAGCTTCCTTATCAGATTTTATCTGTGTCTTCTCTCATATCAGACACAGCCTGAAAGATACTAAATCACCTGATGCATTTATTTTTCCTTCACCTTTTTTGGGGGGGTGGTAGTGGAGTGGGGTGTGTCTTTCCCCCCCCAGTTTCACTGCTCAAGATGCTTCTCCTACACAATGCTGCTTTTACATAACAAGTGTGGGAAACATACCAGGATGCTTTTTTTAACCTCGTTGTTCCTGAACGTTTCACATAAAGATTGGTCAGCAGAGAGTAGAAAAGCATGGTTACAGAAGACAGTGAAAATGGATAACAAACCTTTTAAAACAGAAAAATACTCAAAACAATTATGTCACACTCAAAAATTTTCAAGTAATGACTCTGATACAATACTTTAATAAAGGCCCTTTTATGTAATATGACTTTTTGTCTTACATGAGTTCTTTTTCATTCAAAGGGTTTTTCTTTCTTTTAAATACAGCACTTAGATTAAAGTGTAAAGCATAGAGATAATTTAATCTAGAGCTCCTTAGAGTGCAGGTGAACTTTTCCATTTGGTTATTTTAAACCAATTTCCTTCACAGACATTGAGTGATGATGGGTGGCTAAGGGAATGATTAGACACAATCATTTCATGAACAAGAGCAAAGGGCTTTTATGTTATAAATACAATAACTATTTCTCAGAACAAGGCAGATCCAAAATATTGACCACTGTGTCAAAAAGGTCCAAATGTTGCTAGAATGTGATAAAGGTGAGATAGCAGTGAAATACAGCTGCATTTCTGTAGTATTATTGAATTGCTGATCTTGATTGCATTTGCAACCTTTTTTAGTTTCTCAGTAAAACAATACTTGAAAACTATAGAGAAGGATTCATTGCCTTAAAGGACTTAGTTTGTCTGGCATCAAGACAGCTTAATAACTTTTTTCCCTTCCTTTAATCCTGTGCAAAAGAATGGGCTAATAATTCACCAAAATTATCAATGAAGATTGCACTATCTGGTCTAATTTGCTGGAGAGTGTTTTGCCTGTGGATTTGTTCATGATGCTGTAATAGTGTATGCTAACACCAGGCTGACATTTCCAGCAGAACTCCTTGTCCCAGGGACTATAAATGGTGTGCCTCAGGTCACACTGTCATAAAGCAAATATCTGCTGCTTGTGTTGGAACTTTATTTATTGGTCAATCTGACATATTGCCCTGTGATGAGAAAGTCACTGGGTTGGATTTCTAAAGAGTGTTAGTATCTAGAGGCAGATTTGGCTCTTAGGGCATTTGGGAGACTTGGATTCAAATTCTGCCTCCTGCCCAGAGATGGGGGCTGATTTACCTCCTTGCTTCTCAAACCTGGCTTTCCCCCACATGGAAAATCTGGGTATCTGTGTGGTCTGGGACAAATAATTTTTCTCTCACTCTCCAGGAGTAAAGTCCAGCCACACCGATTTCTGTGGTGCCACTGTTTTATTGTGGAAGGATGGAAGGGAAATGAAAGAAAGCTGAGGCTGTAATTTGATGGATACTGGGTGCTGGTAATTGACTGTGAAAACAGCAAGCTGACCTTTCCTTGGCATCCAGCTTTTCGCCCTTGGCATTCCTCTGTTTTCTTAAACTGTCTTTGAGGTTTTTGGATCATCTGTACCCTAGAAAATCCCTGTTTTTGCTCTACATAAACAAAAAGTGAATGGAAATATTTTTATAGAAGGTAATTAATGGGATAATTGCACTGAGCTTTAGTTTTTAATGTATATTGGTAAATATGAACCAGCCTTTTAGCAATCTGTGTGCATTCATCCAAAGCAATGGAAAATACTCCCAAGTGATTTTAATTTTAAAAGAGATGTTAAAGACAAAAATTGGACATGGTTCATGGTGGTAGCTCCTTGGACCCCTGGCAGCCTTCCATTCAGGGCTGATGGCTGCAGTTTTTATTTCATTTATAATGAAAATGAAACCTTATGATATTCTTGGTGTTTATCCCTTTATCTGCATTTGCCCCTGAAATGGTGCCTGGCAGCTTAATTTGTATTATCATTTCTGTGCAGACATTGCCTATTCACTATTGATGTTTAGTGGGGACATGCATGTACTCTGACAACAAAATTCAGGGCTGATACCAAGCCATGCAGCATCTGCTAAATTCACATGGGGAAAGGGAATATAAAAACAAATACACAAAGGGCACAGCTACTGAGATGGTAAATATTGTTTTTTCCATGCCACACCCAAACCAGAAATAGAGACAGAGGAGGCCTTAACAAAGCTTGATTCAGGTTCCTGACAGCTGACAGTAACTGCTTGTTTTCCAGTGAGCTGAAAGTGAACGAGACTGCCAGCTTACTTCAAAAGCATGAATTAGCCTGAGAGTTAGGCTTCTTTTACTATGAGTAGATCAGAAGTAGATGAGAAGAATAGCTCCATGGAATTTTGTAGTGTTAAAGTCAAGTTAATGCTATTGCTATCAAGCTTGCTTGCCATAAGAGAGGGAGAGTGGATAACACTTTTTTTGGAGGTAGTAAAGTGCCTGTACTGTAGTGGGACAGCATGGATTTACTGGCTGGGCAAGTGCAGCAGCTGGCAAAGGAGCAGTCCCAGGACTGGGAGCCGCCCTGGCACAGTGGGCCTGGGTTCTGCCCCAGCTCAGCTGTGGGAAAGAGCACACAGCCCAGAACAGAGAGGAGAAAATTGCTGGGTGGCTGTGCCAGGGCATAGGTGGTGCTTCTGCATCCTAGGCTGTTGCACAAAGCTCAGGTGTTTAATAAGGTAGATAAAACTGGGCACTCCCAAATCTACTGCTGATAAAACAGGGTTTCAAAGTGGCTGTGGGTTGAAGGGGGAAGTGAGTGTAAGAAATACAGTCCAGTCAACACATACAGTCATTGCAGTAAATTTTGTGGGGAGGGTAAGAAGTCAGGGGAGGAACAGACCTGCAGCCTGGTGGGCCCTCAGGACTGTGGCTCCACATGGCTCTTTTGGGTCACCCCTTCCCTCTCCTTCCTGAAAGCTGCTGTCAGATACTCTGCATCAGAGTATATCATAAGAGGACATCAATGCTAACCTGCCTGGAAAAGTGCCTTAATATCCAGATGCACCTGCTCTGAGCATGGCAGATTGGGCAGATGTGAAATTATCTGTTTTGTTATGGTCTGGAGAGCTTCTGTCCAGCAAAGGCAAACCTGTGCTGCTGCCATGCTGTTTCTGCTGGCAGCACTGTGCTGGGTAGCATCAGCCCCACTTGCATCAGGTCATTTCTCCTGTCCTCTGTTGGCAGCATGAAGATTTGATACGGTTCCCACTGGATCCAGTGAGAAGAGTTCCCAGGGTGAACTTCATACTGAAAGGGTTTTCAGTCATTGGGTGTGTGTTATTCTTGACATGGGGTACACTTGTGCTTGTTATTCAGCTCCTTCAGAAAAGCAGATTGCCTGCAATAGCAAGGCATTGGACCTTGTATACATAAAATCATACAACTAACTGCTCTTTAATAGAAAAATATATTAAAGAGCTGGAAGTGATGAAAAGTTGAGCCAGGTCAAGCTGGTAACATTTTAAAGAGTAAGCCCCAAAGAGAAGTCTTACTCTTCCTTGCTATCCTAAATGGAAAAGTAATTTGTGTGAATTAATAATAGAATATTCAACCAGAAATATTTTTCTAGCCAGAAAGCATCTGTGCCTTTGCAGCAAACATCTGTGATAAAAGTGAAAAAAAGGGAGATAAATAAACTTGTACAAAAATAACAGACAGAGAAAAAGTCACACAGAAAAAAAAAAACCAACTTGGGCCTTTTTTCCCACTGCCTCCTGCTGTAAGTGATTAAATGTTTGGTCTCCCTGCAACATATTCAGTTCTTAATAAAATTTTGAAGTTCCTCTGTATGTCCAAGTGAAAGTGACCCAGAGGAGAACTCACAGGAAAATTGCTGCCTTATTTTTCCCCCCTTTCCGGCAATCCCTTTTGACCTTTCTACCATTACTCATTTATTTTGTCCATTTTGATATCAAACTTTCAGTAAGTAAAACTACATTGTGTTTTATACCTATTCTCCTTAGCAGTACATCCTGCTTGCCAGCACACTTCTGTAGGTCAGCAAAAAACAACAATTTTCATGAACCATTGCTTGGGCATGAAGTTTTGACATTGGTTCTCCAGCATGATCAGGTATGAAATGAGGTGCTCCTGGTTAAAGAGCAGTGGGATTTGGCCACCTGCTCTGGTAAGCCATGCCCTCCCCACCATGACTGTTGTGTGGACAGCATGGACATACTTTGTTGACAGGTGATCATATATAATCCTTAGAAAGACAGGGTCTGAAGGAGAAATTGTAAGTTCCAAAAAAATATTTATTGCCTGACTGCATTTCATCATGTTTCAGTGGGTTGTTTCCCCCACCCCTATTCTTTGCGAACAGTATCAGTGAAAGATGTAGACAATGCTGAGGCCATGTTTAACTGGTTATAGTGCAAACACAGCAAAAGACCATCCCTTCCTGAAAGATGTGAAGAAAGGCTTTCCTTAGCTTTCATTCACTAAAGTCTCAGAGCAAATACTTTTAGCAAGTTTGTTTCCTTGAGGTGAGGTACAAACAATAGTGTGGTTAGAGAAGGGCCTCAGCACTCAAAAATGTTTGCCTTGCATGGTGAACCACTTTTAAACAGGCTTTCCAAGGAAGGAAGTCATGATTCCCTTCACTTGAAGATTTGCTCTATCTTCCCACATACCTAATGCTGTCCAAAAATCATCGGGTTGACTTCCAGTATTAGCCTTAAATGTGGTACAAGTTCCCTGAGATCTGCAAACTGGAAGACCTGGATTGCCTTTTGGTCAATGCTTGTCTTAGCTTTGGTGTAAAGAGAAAACTATTCTAAACTTCTGATAGTGCTTTGATTTTTATATTTGCTTGGCTTTCTCCAAACTTCTAGAGAAAAATTCTCTCTTAGGTTTCCAATTATCTCATTTTCCAAGAACCTCTCTCTTCTTTTGGTTACGAGCAGGAAGTATTTCATTTGTATTTCTTCCCTCTGAAAAAACACTACATTTGGTTCTGTATTGATGTGACAAAGTAAGAAAGTAGGTTGGTTTGTTTCATCAGAAAAAATTAAAAGGTAACAATTAGAGCAGTACAAATTTCTGCACTGACTAAAATTGTGGGCATAAAAAATATCTGAACTACTAGAGTGTTTGATAACAAGTGCCTCATTTGTATTTCCTTTAGGAAAAGAATTAAGGAAGGTTCCCTCTCATTCAATGGCCATTCTGTCCTTTCTGTCACAGAGTTACCTTCAGTGTGCATTGTACCTTCCACCCTACAAACACACTTGTATAGTTAATATTCAACAAATTTAACTACTGAGCTACTAAGCTGGTTTACCATGACACATGCAACATGTACAAACATTTCTTGAAGAGACTGACCATGGCAGGCTGCTTTTCATGCTCTGGGTGCAATGTTCCTCTCAGTGAAACTTGTGGTCGGCCATTTATTTGGGAGCTGCGGTGTTCCTCTCACTCCCTTGAGATATAAATTTAGCTTAGCAAATAAGCCCCTTATCTACAACAGTTTCTAAATAGATTTTTGTAAATAATATAGGTTCAGAAGTCAGTTATATTAAACTTGGAGCAGTTCTTTTAAAGTGTAGTGGTTTATTGCTACATTCTCATTGACACAGTTGGGAGCGACTCTGTTAGGACGGTGGTACAAAGAGTTTGATAAAGAGATATTTCATGGCTCAGGCTGATCTGTTCTGTGCTCGGGTCTTAGCCCTCCTCAACATGAGACCGACTGTGTTTCAACATGGGCGCCCTGAAAGTGAATGACAGTTTTTTGAACTGCCACTGGTAAACTTGTTTGGACTAAAATTTATTTTAAATACTGGTAATGACAACCCCCTTCTTTTTTCCCAAAGAAAGTTGAGAGCTTATCTGGAGCAAGTTGCTTCAGGTATTATTATTTTCCATTTCTTTTAGTATCTCCTAGCATTATGTGGAAACAAGAAAAAGAGATGTGTTTTATAGAATGAACTGTGGAAAAATTACATTGCTAGCAATCAACACCCAACCACTGCAGGAGCAAAACAATAAACACTGCTTGCTTCTTTTGAGCAGTGGGAATCCTCAGGATGTGGCAATGCTATGATGCACTAGAGATTTGTTAGTAAATTTGGGTTCTGTAACCCTCTACAGTGCAGTCTTTAACTAAAATCCTATAAAGGTATTAAAAACCTGAGTATTTAGAACACTGTCTGAAAACAATTACAGTTTAACAAAAATTGTGATGAGAAAAAGATCTCTGTGATACAAATGCTAACTCTGTAGCCTGAAAAACTCCTTTAGTGCAAGTAAAAAGATTAACTCCTGCAATATTGCCACTCATTGTCAGTGCAACTTTATTGCTCCTTGTGAAAACTGACATGCTTTAATGCAGTTTAAATTCTCAATTTAAATAAACTGGTTTTAACGGATTTTCCTCTTACTCTGTATTTTGCAATTTTATTCTCCTTTTATGGAACACTGTAGTACTTCCCATCTGTCTTTAATTTGCTTTTCTAAGATTTTATTTTTAGATGTACCAAATTCTAGGAGGGGAATTTAGGAATCATGTAAGTTCATTGAGGAAGCCAAATCCGTTAAAACACACTTGAATTAGTGTGACCGAAACAATGTGCAATTCATGAAGTAAGGAAGTTAGAATAGTCCTAAATCCCTTCATTTCAGACATCAAAGACATATTAACTCCTCCTTCACCCCACATACTCCAAATCAACCATTTCAATAACTAAGAGATCTTTGAAAACATTGCTTTTTAAATAGGTTTGGCTTAAAAATGGTTTTCTTTGGATTTCCACTGAGCCAACTGTATTTCTGAGTGGAAAAACAATCCTGACTCTACAACAGGTGGAACAAGTGAGATCAGATTTTTCAGGATAATGTTCTTAGACTGTTTTGAAAGGTAGAAAAGAAAGAGAGTACAAAATATGCCCTGTAAACAATTTCTCTAAAAAGCAGAATGTTACAAGTTTAAAAGAACTTTTCCTACCTGTAGCTTTTGTGTGGATCAGGAAGTGCCGCTTTCCCTGATTACAATCTTCCATGGCTTAGCTTGGCTTCTGCATTTGAATGTTAAATATGTAAGAATGCCTTGTTTAGCTTGGGAGTTTGCATGACCTCTTAATGAGACACTGTAGTTAGTGTCATTGGGTATTAAGGCATCATGTGACTGTAGATGAAAATAAAATCCTTTAAAGTTTGCATTTAATACTTCCTAGAATCTGTAACCCTTTACCTGCAAGCTGAATAAAAACCTGATAGAACTCACCGTGTTCTGGCCGGGGTTATAAAAAGGAGAAGCGGAAGAACACGTGCCAGATAATTCCTTTCCTCCGGGACAGTCACAACGACCACAACAAAGCCTGAGCCTGTCAGTGTATTCATACTGCCATTTGCATATTCTTAAAATTAAATCTCTCCATATCACAAACAGTGCTGGAGGGATTTGGCAGAAAGTTCCTCTGTTGCATGTTGCCTGGCAATGACATTTATTCCCCACTGTTTTGTGTGATACTCTAAAGAGAAATTCAGCTCTGAGATGCATTTGCAGGTGTCGCGTCACATTTACCTGTGAAAGCTCCCGACTTTCCTGGAGTCACTTTCATCTGAGTGTGGTGTTTCCAGAAGTGATATGAAAGGTGTTCTGTTGCCACAACCAGTTGAGAGAGTTTTCTCTGTGCAGGAGGAGAGGTTTAAGTTAGGCAGGCACCTGGGTCATTTGTGATCTTTAACATATGTCGATGTACCTGGAAACTGTAAAACAAACCTCCTGGAAAGAACTGGCACTAAGATTGCATCACCTAACTGCCTGTGTCGCAGCTGGGGGGTGCAAGAAGGCTAACAAAGCCTTCANGGGGGGGTGGTGGTGTTGAGCCTCATGGAAGCACTTATATGAAGTTTGGCTGCTGTATTGAGTAGGCATGCTGTTCTCACTCTAAATAATGCAGGATTTACAGTTGCCTCCCTGCCTTGCCGGGATTGCACCCTCACCTTCCCTGTGGAAGGAAGGTGCGGGATTAAAATCATTTACGGGATTACTTCCCCGTGTACCCTCTGCAGTGAGCTGAAGCCGAGACTGCCAAACTCATGTCAGCAGTGGGCTGGGACGGGCAGGTCCCGTGCCCGGGATCAGGAACTCAGATACGCCTCCCGCTGCAGAAGCCAGCACATACAGGGGGTGAAACGTCATGTGCCAGCAAAGAAATTAATAAAAGCTGCTTTGGATATTCTTATTTTAAGCAGACAAATATGTAATAGCATGACGACCAAGCGTTATTTGCAGGCTATGAGCTAGCGTGCTGCAAAGCTCTGCAACAGGTCTTTTGGCACATTTTAAATGTTTTTCTCCTGCAAATGGTTTGATTTTAGCTGAAAATGGACTTCAAGAGCCAGGAAGTTTCTTAGTACAAAACCTTCACTAAACTCTCCAAAGGCTCTCTGGTCAGTAAATAAAGAATTGCCAGCCTAACATATCCCCAAGGTGGGAGGGAAGGCCAGGGAGGTGGGAGATGAAGACAGTTCAGAGCTATCTCTGCAGCATGGATCTGCAGCTGTGAGCAGCCCTGTGCACAGGACCGGGCTTAGGGCCCTGCCCAGCCGGAGGCCACCCCATGGCCAGCTCTGCCATGTACTTGTGATTGTGGCTGCTGGGCTAATGAGGTGGGCTAATAGGCTGAGAAATGTCCCAGTCCAAAAGCTGCGTTTTAAGCCAGGAGGCCACTCAAAGCAAACACAGTGAGGCTGCCTTCTCCTTTCTCCTGATGCTTGGCATCCTTTTCAGATCCTTCCATGGCTGCTGTATGTTTTTTTGTTGTTCCACAGACTGTTTATTCTTGAGATCTCTCGAACCCAACACCCGCTATTTCTGTCGTAGTAGAGAAGTTCTGCCCCACCCCCTGCAATCCCAACCGTGCTGTGCTTCGGAAACCTTTTCTGTGAGTATGTGCGAACTGCTGGGATCTTTTTGGGTTGATTGCCTGTCAGGTTTTCACAGATGTGTCCTGCAGGAAATGATCACTTGTCTCACCAATCCACAGTGCTTATTCAAAAACACGGGTGTGACACTTTTTCAAAGGAAAAGTCGTTGAGACATTCAGCCTTCAGAAATCCTCTTTTCTTTCTGATCTCATTCTGGTACCTTAGTCGACTGTTTTGGCTGAGGTTTTCTGGAGAATGTTCCCATTGAGATAGAAGGCTGCCTCGATAAATTGCAGCCTAAAAGGCTAACTTTATGACTTCATATGCGATTGTCAATGTGGTAAGTCACTGGGAAGTGCTGGGCAATTTATTAGCAAGAAATGGGATTATGTAGACAAATGGCAGCAAACTATCCAGTTTCTTTGGGGATGTTCTGTTGTTCATCTGTGCTACAGCATGTCTGGATTTTTGCTTCATCTCTCACCTTGCAATTCTGTGTATTACACTTTAAATATGCTAACTGGATCTATTTTAGTCTAGAAGCTTTCTCACATGCACTGAAATGCATGTATAATCAGAGATGTAGTAGGAGAGCAGGCAGATGATTTTATTTATACAGTATTATGTGGTGAAAGCTCTGACAGTGGGAACATGTGAACACGCCTTAAATCCATTTTTGTATATTCCCTGCTGAGGCTGGAGAGGAGACCAGTGAGCTACCACTAAAAGAGCAGGTGCTGGAAATGGAGAGTGTACCATGGCTGGGAACACATCAGGGGCTTTGCTGAGTCGGGATGGGAGCTTCACCCACCCTGGCAAGCAGGGGCAGCATAGATCTGGGATAACAGGACAGCAGAGGCAGGGAGAAGAGCTTGGTAGTGTGTCCTGTACAAGGCTAAGTGATTTTAACAGTCACTTGGAGAAATGTGTGACTTTACAAGCGTGTTATACTGGACTGGAAACATTCCATCACTCTTCTGCTTATTGCCCTCTGTTTTCAAGTTGAGCACTGTGTATCTTGTCCTTCATAGTGAAAGACCCTTTTTTACAGAAGGGTGATGGTTCAAACTGCCCCTTGTGGAGAAACACATGATAAAACGCCTCATCCTGCCTTGGAAAGGATCGTGATGACTGTTCCTGCAGCCTTTGACCTTCCTGTTGAAATTGAGAATTGAGATTATGAATTAGACCTACCACACTGAGAGCATCAGTTCATGTCATAAAAGTCAGGAGACTACCTCCAAAATGCAAGGAATGGTGTTCTGTAACCAGGTGGTAAACCACAGGAAAAAATGTAGCTCACTGGTCTCCCTGCAGCCATGTGGTGATCTAGGAGGAAATATTGAGTAATGTCCATAACAGGCTACAAGAACCTGAAGTAGGTTATATTTGTAGCAAAAAAATACTTTATAATGATTCTTAGCAACAAACCATTATTAATGAAACCTATCCAGAGGCTCTAGTCCACACCTGGATGACTATATGATCAGTTTTATGATTGTATTAAAAAACTGAATTAATAAAAGTATGAAGAAGAAATAAAAATAGACTAGAAATAAAAAAAAAATTAGAAGAAATAAAAATAGATTTCAGAAGTCTGCCCTTTTGCAGTCTAATACTTATATTAAAAAAAGTATTTTAAAATCTTTAATCAACAAAATGAAACAATGCAGATTGTTGTTGAAAGCTTTATGGAAGTGGCCCAGAGGACCCATTTTATGACGTATCATACAGACAAATTTATAGTTTTTGCCAAAGAGCAAACTCGCAGGATTTTAAGCCAAAACAGTCTCCTCTGTATACAAACACAATTTCAGCAATGAATATTTGCTTTAAATTCTCATTGCAAAATGGCTAACACTTCTGCTTCCGCAGGTAAAAGGCTTGAGTGTGCATCATGGAGAAATCAGGGCTGGGGAGGCACTGAAACCTGAATGCCTTCTGAATGCAAACTTTTCAAGGCTACATGTTAACCCAGAGTTTGATGTTATCTGATAGTAATATGAAAAAAGTCGAATGGCCACAGGCTGTTTGAAATGAAGTCACGGGCCATGCATTCCCCAGCTGTGGCGCAAAGGAAATGACTGATAAAAATATTTTTTCTAGCTGACCTCTGGCTTACCTTTGTCTGCCAAAGAATTTCCGGCTAATTCCCTGTTAAAGCTTTCTTGCAGCTAAAGCCTATTCCTAGAATCTTCTGTGTCAGAAAATACAGACCCCACCTGAGCTTGTTTATGGATGCACTTTATCTAAAAGATAAATGAAAGCTTTGTTTTGGAGATGCAAATAGTGCTTCTTAACAAAAAGTAAATTGCACTATTCCTATGTAGGAGTAGACCGGCACTTGGTATTTGGATGGCTCAGTATTGGAGAAAATACTTTGTCTCAGTACCACTGGATACACATACTTGGGGACAGATTGGTGAAGGGCTGTGGAGCAGTCAGTCTTGGCAGTAGCACGTATCAGCAGTCAGAAGCCATTCAGAACCTTGTGTCTGCTGTATTGGCTCAATGTGAGGAGTCTGACGCCTGAGAAATTGATTCAGAAAGCTGGCAAGCTGAATTAGACAGGTTAGGCACAAGGTGTGATTCTTGGGGGTGTCCTGTGCAAGGCTAAGAGTTGCACTTGATGATCCAAGGGGAGCCCTTCCAACTCAGAATATTTTGTGGTTCTGTCATTACACTATACTCCATTACTACCCAAAAGTAGCCGCTCTCCTGGCAGACAGAGGAAGTATTTCTCTCTTCCAAGATAATGAAAGAACTAATTTTCCAGTATTACACAGGTTATGGACAGGGATTTCAGGGCCAAAATGCACAAACAAGTCATGCACCATGTTTGAAAGGTGGAAACTGCCTTTGGGACAGGATCCTGGGAACTGTGATGTCCACAGCCTCTTCCCATAGCTTTACAGGTCTGAATGGGAGCGAGGTTTCAGGTCCTCTTTTTTTTTTGCTTTTGACTGGGTTGGTCACAAAAGCCTTCATGTCTTTTGATTTGCATACTGTCAGTATGCAATCTAGTTATAAGCATCATGTAAAGCATGGTGGCTTTGGTTTTTTTTTTTTTTTTTTCAAATCTCATTGTACTTCAAATGCTTGACTTAGCTGCAGTGGGAAAAATATTGGAATTTTTCCTTATCAATACTGTCCTTAAAAATTGTTTATGTACAGGCCCAAAGGAAGCTGTGAAGGCCACACGTCCCTCTGCCAGAGTGGAATTTCCATGAAATTAAGGGACACACACAAGTCTGCTTCCATAGTTTATTAGTACAAACAATGCATACACAAGACTGTATATTTGTTTGGAGACTGCAATAAATTTCTAATTTAACAACTCTGTAACAAAATTTAACTAAATTTGACATTTATGAAAATATAAATCTCTGATTGGGTAGGTTTTCCCAACAATACAAAGTTTACATAAAAACATTCAATATGATCTATTGTTGCAAACCGGTTAGGAAAAATCATTCAAGTCACTTAATATACTATATTGGCTTGTACATTGAACATTCACACACTACATTAAGTTCTAGCTTAGCATTCATTTCTTGGAAATTTGTGACATGGAATTCTGTTTTTAAAAATACGATTATTCTGTTTAAATAATTTGAAAATATTTCCATGGGTGTGCCATCTTTAAGATACGCAAGTAGGGGAAAATTTTCTTATCCTTTCAGGTGTTGTCCAGTATATATTTTTTACTTAGGAAAATGTAAATTTTTTTACAGCATATTTCATTATTTTGCAATTTCTGCCTTGAAACTGGTAAAACTGTACAAAAGGCTCAGAACAGTTTCTAAAGCAGAAAGTGAAGCTTGCATGTATGTGAAAGTAAGAAAAACCCATTACAAACTGGACTAGGAAAGGACCTCTGGACAGCCTTTACATTTAGTGAAATATTTCAGCACATAGACAAACAGTGCCAGAGTGTTTGGTTATTTGATCTGTATTTATAATGGGAAAGAACAGAAACAATACTAAGGCAAATGTTATAAGGACTAATACATGGCATGTCTGAAAACTACCAGGATTACTTTGGAGACATAGGAGATACTTTAGACTTTCTTACAACAAAATGGACAGCAACTTTTTAACATAAATAAATGAATGTCTTTAAGTGTTCATTAGTAACGCCCCTTCTCTTTGAAAAATTTTCATTACGACCTGTACTAATACATACTATGAAGACAAAACATTTCCCCAAACCAAAAATAAAACCCCAATCCCTATACTTCCTTTAAAACTCAGGACTTTTATAATTTTTATCACAATACAGAAGCCTAAAATCCCTGCATGCAATTAAAAAAAAAAAAAAGCTTTCATTCTGTTAATTAAGGCGAACAAATACTTGTTGCCTCACATGTTGACATGTTAGCAGCTGACTGGCACCTACTTCTCTCAGCCCAAAGATTAATCTCAATTAAAAAGAAAAAATAAAAGTAGGTATTTTTAAAATGATGATGGAATGTATCAAGTGTTCCAGGTTGGCAGGTGACATCTTGTCATTGCACCATCAAGCAGAAAAACACATTTTTGCAAGTGGGTATAAAGTTGACTGTTAGCTATACACCCATCTAGGTGACTTGGAATATAAAATAGTGGTCTGACTTCTCACCAATCACTTACAGCTTTAGTTCTAGTTAAAACAGTCTGTCAACCACATATATGATCACCTAACTTCTGTAATAGCATAACAATTTTGATAGTATTGCTAGAAATTTTTAATCAAGGCCCTGGTGAAATTCTGGACTAAACCTTGTATTCCGAAATTAAAAAAAACCCTGCAGCCCATTTGCTTTATGTTTGCTTTTATGTTTACAGAAATCTAAGACAGGAAAAAACAGCTGGTCTGCCCTCTGCTGTTTCTGTCTTCCAAGAAACGCACTGATTCTACATGAATTCAGAAGACATACCTAAGCAAGTGTACTATTCAGGTAAGCTCATCTATATGGTTACTCAGTTGTCAGACGCAAAGCTGTGTCTGCAATCTATGGCTGAGCACACTTTCTCATAGCAGTAGCTGTGTCTTTTGGTTGGTGTTGATTCACTCACCTCAGCCTCTGTAACTGTAATGGGGCTATCCCTTGCAAATACTTCTGTTGATTCCCTCCAAATGCAGTCTGCAGTCACTTTGAAACTATAATTGTGACACTTTGGCCTAATCACTTGTGTTGTGTTGTTGAAAATCTGACGGCTGTTTGAAGTAGCAATTTTGATTTTCAGTGCAGCATCAACTCGATCCACTACAGTGTAAGTACCTATACTTCCGTCATCAAATCCAATAATAATGTTTAAATGTCTCTGTGAGAGTGCAAGAAAAGTGGGAGTTTTATAAAGAGAACAGGCACCGATGTTTTTGCCATCTGCTAGCCTCATTACAATTAAGCTAGAGACTGCACCATTGTCATCATCTTCTTCCCCACGACAACAAATGTACACCAGGTAGCGGCCATCCCGAGACAGCCTCTGCCGCCAGATGACACCTGGAGCGTGAACCACACGAAGTTTTCCGCTGTATAAATCAAGCACATTGATGTTCTCATCACCACGGGTTATAATTCCTAGCTTCCCATTTGGAGATATTTCAAAGTCTTCCAATTTTTTTAAGAAATTGGTAGGCAATTGTACACGTCTGCATATGACTTCCTCTGTTAGGCTCCAGATGTTCACAGTTTCAGTAGATGTTATAAATACTATAATATCTGGGCAGTCTGGTATCAACTTAATATCCACAATACTTGCACCATCATCACAGCAAAACTTCTTTGT
Organism: Hylia prasina; assembly: GCA_013397195.1. NCBI lineage: Eukaryota > Metazoa > Chordata > Aves > Passeriformes > Sylviidae > Hylia > Hylia prasina. The sequence goes on along the minus strand of VYXD01013778.1, from coordinate 314,958 downwards.
TATACTGCCTGTCCAGAGACTCACTGCCAACACTTTGTTCTTTGCCATTCCAACCACAAATGTATTTGCAGTTGTTATAAATGCATTCTCTAAGGCAACTAAAATATTGCAAACTCTATGTCCTGTAGCCAGTCTCCAAACTCTGGATGCATTCTGCTCGCAGAGAGAGACTACAAACTGATCATTATGAGTAATCATTAGCTCTGAGATTTTTTGTCCATTAATGCGAAAGATATTTTCACCACTAACCGTGTGCCATACATACTGGCTGCATTTATCATCTGATGTAACCATTATCTCTCCAGAAGAGGTCAGCACACAGTTTTCAACAATACCTTCATGCTTGAACACAGCTTCAATAAATCCAGTGCTGAAGTTCCACTTATGGACAGAATCTGATCCATCCAGTGTGTATATTAATTCGCCTCTCGCTGGCAACACCAGTCTTTGGATGGGTTTGCCAGATTTGTCAATATTGGACATAGCAGTTATGATGTCTATATCCCAGATAGAAAGGACACCACTGGTGGATAAGGATAGCAGCATGTTGTGATGATTTGATTTAATTAGCCTGACTATAGTTCCTGAGATTTCTTGTAAGCTTGCCATACACTGTCCAGTATCTCTTCTCCAAACAAAAATGGCTGAGGTATTTTCCATTGAAGCAATTATACAGTTGCCATTTTTGGACAACACGGCAGATATAAAGCGCTCATTGTGTTTAGCTCTAAACTTTTCAGCCACCTTCCACACACGAGTGTCAAGAAGTTCAATGCTGAGAGCCTTACAAATTAAAATTGCACTTTGGTCTTCAGAAAGCTCTATGCTGACAACTTCGCTGTCTTCTCTTCTGCAGTCAAAGTCATCTGTAAGCTGGGGTTTTGCGATTTCCTCTGTATTCCAAACAGAGAGGCTACCCTCACTGTCCACCATCACCATTTCCTGGGCTGTGTCCAAAATGAGAAGGAATTTCACAAATCCACTTGAAAATTCAGAGGTCACGGTGGTCAGCTTCTCTCCACTGCCCAAGTGGAAAATGGTCGCGGTGTTCAAATACTGCCCGCAGAATGCATAAACTCCATCTGGAGAACACTGCACACAGGTCACTTCGTACCAGCAGTGGAAGTGATAGAGAGGCCAACCGTAAAGCAGATCTATTACAGTAACATCTTTACTGGCCTCCAGCCAAGCAAGCGCATGGTTGACTGATAATGTAAATCCATTTATAAAACTGGTGTCCCCTGCAATTCCACAGTGTTTTGACCCCTTAATTTCTACCTCAGAGAGAAGACAGGAATTTATGTTATCGTATATCAAAAGAGTGTTGTTTGTTGTAGCTACTACAAGATACTTTTCGTCACTAGTAAGCTTCATCCCTAAGATAACAGACGGAGATGTTGTAATTTGCCTTAGTAACTGGCGGGTTTCTACATCCCAAGTGCTAATGGAACCATTTTCTAAAGCAGCAATAATTGTGCTGGGATTAAATGTAGGCAAAATCTCAGTGACATGCATGCAGCTGGATGACAACGGCAGGCGCTCGGGGCTGTAAGTCACATCCATGGAGGAATGCAAAGGGACGATAGAGCAGTACTTGGGTCCATCCTTGTCACATTCTAGGAGGAGATGTCTGAGTTTGGGCAATGAACTTACTACTGGGAGAAGTCTCTGCTGCAATTCAGCGGAGAGTGAACCTGGGTATTTTACTACTTTGAACTTTATACTGCGGAGGGTACTGGCCAGAAATTTAAGCTCCTTTTCTTGAGAGTAAGTGTAAGCCAGTTCTATGTCAGAAAGTGCTTTATCAAACTGCCCTATTCTAATCATGGTGTACAGCCAGCTGAAGTTCATGATGACTCCATACAGAAGATCATCAGTTCTTCCACATCTTGTTAAGTGATGAATGAGCTCTGTCATTTTTCTGTGATTAATAAAAAAGATATCAGGTTCCAATGGGTTACACTGAAAGACCCATGGCTGATCTGGTGCCTGCCTGTCAAAAGCAGCCTGGTCCATGCAGTGCTTTTCATCCTCGTTCAGGCCTCTACTGTCATGGTCAGGACAACCACTCAGGTATTGGTCATTGCTGTAAAAAGGTTTTCTTCGTCCACCTGACCAAACACCAAGGAAATATTCTGCCATGACTGTGTGCATTTCACGCAAGTCTTCTTCATTGTGCAGATACAATTTCTGGGCAATTAGTTGCAAGTGCCTATTTGCCCAAAGAAGCAGTGTTACATTTTTCACCTGTCGCTCTATTAAATACCCCTGTAAGCCCTCCTTAAGTCTTGCAATGTATATGTATGGAATTCTCAATGGGTTACTCTCTCTGACTCTCTCATTCAGTTCATACATAACACTGTTGTCAAGGGCTAAAATATCCTCCAGTTCCATTTCGCTCAGGCCAGATTTGGACATAGTGATGTAGCCAAGTGCTCTTGACAATAGTCTTGACCCACATTTGTTTTCCAGTGACCAAAACAACTGCTCTATGCTTTCATGGACAGTAACACAGAGGGAGGACTCATCCACATCCTTATGAGATCTCCAGTGCCTGACCTCTCTGAAGGTTAAATTCACAAACATAGGCAGTGTGCACTTGGAGAATGCCTCATTAACATAGATTTGTTGCCCTGATGTTACTTTCCTTTTAACTCGCAGCAGCTGATGTTTCAGTACTTGACTACACATCTTTCTGTCCCTTGCAGTCAATTCAATATAGTTGCTTTCTTCATGAATAAGGCACCTCAATTTTTGCAGGATCCCATGTTTGTTTGGCAGTGTTGACAAAATTATCCGTACTGAACGTGGAAGGTGAATGGGAAGCCACCAGAGCTTCCTACCATCATCACTATCTGTTAGCTGTTCTAAAGCATCAAATATAATCACCAGTGGCCTGTGAAATGAAGACTCATTCAAGAGATTTATGAACAAGTCCCGAAGGTCATGAATCTTTTTTGGGTAACTTTGTACGAGGCAACGATAATTGACTGCTAGTTGTTCACAAATGCTTTGAAGTATATTCTTCAGATCTGTACTTGTTTCAGTGGATCCCAAAAATCTTATAACTACTACGGGGTCAGAATCTGGTCCCATCTCTTCTTGCAACCAGGAATAGGCCTAGAATGTAGAGCATAATTTAGTTTACATCTCAGTGAAGCACAGTAACAGAGTTTATAAATAGTGATAGTCTATATATGAATAAACATTTTAAAATATTGCTGGTTGAATAGAAATACTGTCACTGTCAGAGTTCAAGGTGGGTGCACTGACTGAAATTCAAGTCATATATCATCTTTGTTTAGAACAAAAAGGCTTACATCAAAGGGGACATGACTAGAATGTACTCCATAAATCCTAGGATACTCTTCACAAAATCTGAATCTCACATCTGAAATAAATAGATAGAGTCTCTTATAAATAAACTTTCTTAGACAGTACACAATGTCATCCTTGGTCAGGCACACCAGCCTACCACCTAAACCTGTTTAGCATTGATTCTGACTGAGTATAAAGACATGTGGTTTGAGGACATGGATCAGAGTACAGATTGCCCTTAACTAGCTGGTTGTTTTAATCCCTGGCACACAGAACTACACTTTGCCTTGGTGTACCCGTGACTTCTACTCTAAAATACTGCCAAGAAAAGGAAAAAGTATTTATCTCTTGAAGTTTTTTTGGTTAGAGTACTCCAAGCCAGTGAGGAATGTAACTTCTTTAAATCTTCCCAGTCTGTGCAGGCTAACACATCTCTTCACCTCACTTTATGTTACTACAGTATTTTAAAAGAAAAGCAGAACCAGAGTTTCTAGGCTGACTTATGTACTCAGATATGAAATGAGATCTTGAGTTGCAAATTCCCATTTCATATACACACCTAATGTGACTCCACAGGAAGTAGATACAGGGATTTTAAACAGTATTGTTCCCTTCTTCATTTCCTTCTGGCTGATATGGCTGTTTCCCAGCTCACTATGCTAAATTCTCTGAGCACCCTGCTGGGAACTCAAAGTTGTGACTGTCATCTGCAGAATTATGTCTGGTAATGCCAGCTTAGTATTTTTCTGCATCTTGTCCTGCCTTGCACAAAGTATTTAATTCATTTCCCTGTAGTACTCAGCTCAATGACTTAAACAGTGTATGCCAGACAAGTAAGTTTGGATATTTTTGCAGCTTATTACCTATCTATTTGTAGCCAGTGTACTAGAATAATTCTGGAATAATTTCTAAGGAGAAAATGAGATGGCATGACTTGGAAAGACAGCGCGTTTGAGTTTAAGACTAAAACCAGAATAAAATGTTTAGGTGGCTGTGGATTCATAGGGCCTCAGAGGAACAAGAATGAAAGAGATCATTCTAAAATATACATTGTTAATTCAAAATATATTGATTCCTATTAGATTTCTAGGAGCTTTGATAAACTATATTTGTTTTGGTTAAGCACATGATACAGATATGTTATTATTGAAAGGTAATATTTTTCTGCAAATGTGTATAATAATATGCCAAATATACATGTCATTATTTCTATTTTATATATCGAGAGCTGATAGATCTGTTGAGAAAAGAAAGAATTAAACTAAGTTGGCCTTTACACACCGTAATGATGTCAACATGACCTTAGTATGTAAGGTACTTTTTTACCTTCTTCGCTGCTTCAGCTAACAGAAGAGTCTTCCCTGTGCACGGTCCTCCATATATGATAAGAGGGTTAATGTGTCCTAATTTTCTAGGTAAAACATATTTGTGAACTATGCTTAATGCCTCACATCTATATTCATAAAAAGTGGAGTACGTTTTACATAGCGATGAGTGTTGAAGAACTTCATCATACAGTATGTCTGTCTCTGTATCAAAATTCTGCTGCACTGTAGCTTGGATGATATCAATCATGTCTTCATAGAACTGTTTACCAAGTCCTTCAATGTAATGGCTCTCCACTTCTTGGGAGTAACCAAGTTTCATGTCACAGTGGGTGACGGATGTGTACACTCTCAGATTGGACGATGCGACAATGGTAGGAATGAATTCATCCCTGAGCTTGATCAGTTTCTCATGTGCTTCCGGATCTCGTAGAAACTTCCCAGCTTTATGTACCACATCCATGTATTTTCCCATCTCTGGAATTTTAACAAAACGCTCAATGTTGGCAATTTTTCGGATATAGCAAACACACTTTTTTAGGAAAGCTGGTGTTTGTTTACCCAAGGCAAAATCAAGTTCATCTTCAATAGCTGGGGATGAAAAGAGAACACAAGAGTCTCTGTCAATTTTTCTTTATAAACAGTTCAAGAACATGCCCTACCCCCAACAGACAGACTCAACTGCATGTGGTCTGTGTAAAAAACAGAAAAAAACAAACACAGAGAATTTACTGGGTGCTTTTGTATGGGCTTTAGTCTCAAGCAAGCACAACAAACCTTTTTTTCCCCTTTAGTTATATGAGAAATGCCAACAGAAGTATATTTTCGTGTTTGTGGAAAAGTTGACAGAAAAGACAATAAATGAATACATAGAAATTGTTAGGGTGAACTTTACCAGAGGAAAGATATCTTTTTGCTTGGCTGTGTTTCATTTTTCCTTTCTCATACAGCAATTTCACAGCAGTCTTAAAAATCTTCTTAATCTCTTCTGATATATCTTGCCATTTGTTCTCATTCATAGAATTTGAAGAAGATTCCATCTTTTAAAAATATCCATAGTTAAAATGTAGGTGTAATACATACATTTATACAACTTCAGAAAGTAGAAGTCTAATATTCAAGGCCAAAAATAACATGGTAACAGAGAAACACATACACTAACAAAAATAAATAAAAGTGAAACATTTTATATTGCAGATGATCATATTGTGTTCCATTTTAGAATTTTAAGAGTTACCTCCTTGGAGAATTTTCTAAATCCCTAGTGTATGCAGCTAATGTAATATTTTTCAAGAATAAGGCCAATAACACCTTTATAGAAAGAGGGTTTTGAGAACCAAGCCTGAAATAATGATAATAAAGCAGCAGCAATACTGCTAAAATTATCGCTCCTTTAATGAGACATAATAATGATAATAATTTAAACTTGGATCTCAAAACTGAAAATGAGGTTCCTGGTACCTGTAATTAGGTGCCTTATATTAGCTACCATATTTTAAAAATACAGGATTATATATGACATTGCCTTCATTCATTCATTGCTATAGTAACACTAATCTTAACTGTCATCAGAGAGGAACTCTAACATAAATTCACTAATCCTTTCAGATGGTATCTTCCAAATGCCATGCTGGTGCTTTCTCTGAAGCAGCTAGGTTTTATTTACTGCTGGTGAAATATTTGAGGGGGTTCCAGTTTTCTTGGAGTGTGGAATCTCCAGGATAAATTCCCTAGCAACGCAACAGAGCTGAGTCTCTTTTATTACTTTCTGTAAATTTATGAGATGTAACTCTGAGTTACATCTTTAAGTTATGTTACATCTACACTACAGCTTTAAATTATGAACATATTTTTAAAGTTATTTTAAGTTATGAACATTAAGTCATTTAAGTTATGAAAATCTTACTTAGTCCCATGTTAGCCAGTAGCTTAGGAAAAGTACAAAGATATAATAAGAAAAAACCCCAATAATACAATATGCACTCAAAATGAAGTGAAAACTCTTTTAAAGATTTCATTTTTTGTATACTAAATATGTCCTTTGGTATATATAGGATGTGTAGGAGGGTAGAACTGAGCCCTGAGAAATAGATACAGTTTTTACCATCATCAATTAAAGACAAATACCTGCTTTCAAAATGATGATTAAGTGTTCAAAAATCTTATGTTAGAATACAGTTAACAAAGTTAAAAGTATGATATCTGACTCAGGACAGTGCTAAGCACTTGTTAGAGTGTTCTTCTATGGGGATAGAAGGGAAAATGTGTATTTCCTCTGTAATTCCTGTTCATTGAAATCTAGCAAATGCACACTACAAAGCAGAAGAGCCTGAGTTCTCCACGTTACAACATCAGGGAAGGGAGATCTGTACAACTGTCCCAGTAGCCCTAACAAGTCACAGATGACCCAAGTTCACTTGCTCTAGGTAGCAGAGACCACATCAATGCAGGACTTGTGTTCCTTGGCGTTTTGCAGCTGCTCCTTCACCATGTACAGGAAAGGAGCACCACAGCAGCAGTTGTTCAGGTGTGGACAGGGCTGTAGAACCCAATTCAAAGACCACACTAACTGCCTGGCCTTGGGGACTGCCTGCCACTGTAACAGATGGGGAAAAATTTTGTGAGCAGGTGACTATGACTTACCGTGTTCTGGTAGTTCTTCAGCATTTCTGATTTTGGTCTGAGGTAATATGCTGGTGGCACTGCGTTCTCATCCCTGCAGTACCACTCTTCTAAAATCCTTGTCTCTAGCTTGGCCTCTACAGCAGCATCCAGGATCATTTCAAATTCTGCTGACTCAACTTCCCCTGGTATTCGGATGTTCCCATACTTCTCGCCCAATAGGCCCTATGTATTTACAGAAAAGTAGGGATGAAATTTTTCTTTTTCATTATGCATAAAGCATCCTCAGGGTCTGAATTTCTAAAACTAAGTCTGGTAGTAGTGTAATGACTTTGAAATTACTAGGAATGGAAACAGATACTGTGTGACAGGAATTACTGTTAAGGGTACGATACTGAGCTATATTTTACTATGATGACTTAGAAAATTTCAAGTAGATACATTATCTCTCATAGTATTAACTAGTAGTAAAAATATAAAGGCATTCAAAAGAAATAATTAAAAAATACCCTACATACTTAGCACAGTATTGACTCATGTATTATTGAATTCCATTAGTCACAGGTTGACATTATCCTCACATGCAAAAGCAAATTGAAATTGTGGCTTATACCAGCAAGGATCAGTGTTGCAGAACCACAAGCTGCTTTGCTGTCTTCTATTTTTGTTGTCTTTGCCCCAGTAGCTGTCCACTGAATGAACAGTGGGGCAAGGAAGGAACAAATACTGAGTAGAAATTAATCAAACCCAATTTTAGTACCTCTGCATAAAGGTAAAGGTTTGTGGAAGTCAGTTCTTAAAATGGGGCACAGGAGACATTTTCCTTTAAAAAATGAGGATTAAAATACTGGTTGTGGCGCTCTAAATATACTCTTTTAAAAGGAATTTATTTCTGTAGTTTACTGTCTGTAAACATTTTGTAAAAATATCATTGTAATATCCTAAAACTTCATAGATAATAGTGTTACAGGAAATTGCTGCAATCTTTTTGTCAAATTCGTGATCATCAGATCAATTCTGCATTAAATACTTGGTCCACAGAAGTCAGTGAAAATTCTTACTTAATTTAAAATGTGATTTTTAAAAATTCTTTCCTTGTTTTAAATGTATTCAGCACAGATCTTGTGTTAATGAGAAGGAATACTTAACATGGAGAGGAGCCAAAAGTATGAGAATCTTGATTTGAATCAGAAAGATCTCTTCGTAAAGTAATGCTAATGCAAATATATTAGTGCCCTAAAAATGTAAATGAGCATGTTTGTAAATAATATCTAAAGATTCATTATTTTTAAACCACTTGTCATAATGAGAAGCTGTTTTAAACTCTTCTAGCAGAAGAACACTTTGAAAATCAATAACTGATGATGATGAAGCCTGCTTCACTGATTATAAAAGCAGCAGGACACTTTGCTGAACCCAGCTATGTTGGCACATGGTACTCCAGTGGCTCACCATGCCAGATGCTGCAGTCCCAGAGCAGACTGGGAGCAGTACACAAACAGAGCACAAACAGAGCAGTGCACAAACACTTCCTAATCCTTCCAGAGAAAACCAGTTAGCTCAGACCACACTGGACACTGTGTAAACTAACCTGGCTGATTTGTACCTGGAGCAAGCTAGGGAGAACTCATGAACTACCACGCTAGCTCTGATGGCAAGCAGTTGGCATCCTCCACAGAGCAGCACTGACAAAAGAGCTGGTGGAACAAGTCAATATCTGTCCACTGGTCAGGAGAAGCAAAAGAATGTAGGAATTGTGATAGTTCATACAGCCCAGGATCCAAGTCCTTCATGAAGCTTCTCCAATAGAGAGGCTTTAGGGGAAAGTTGAGTTTGCCTGGCTGCCCATACAGATCCTACCACAGCTCCAATTCACTGTACACATCAATGAGTCAGGGAAATGGAATGAATGTGTTCAGCAACTAGAATTATATAATAATAAATTTAATGAAATAAAATGATACACTATTTCTATAATCTAAATTTATTTTTGATTTGTGATCATTGCAGCTAGTAGCTCCCCTCAGAGAGGGCTATGTTGCTTCACATAATGAGATAGCTGGGGAAAATTTTGAAGATTTTACTGTTCTGATCTATTCATAGAACCCTGTAATTTTGGAGTTCTGAAGCTGCAGAGGTTAAACAAAATATAGTATTATTTTCCTCCTTCATTCAAGTGAGGTTAATAATTTATATCATTCTGAATTGGTAAGCCTCTTCACATTCAGCTTGACATAGAAATCTCATAAATTTCTCTCAGAGGAGCTTTTACCTTGTATAGAAATTATTACTTAAAATTCATTAGGCTACACTTTCTCTGAATGTAAGTCCAGTGGATTCAATAGACAGTGGCCTGAGTAAAGCAATAGTTGGGCCCTTCATTAACAATACTAAAATGTCAACATTATTATGTCTAATTTTAATGTACTGCATTTAATCAACTAAATTTGTTTTGGAACTATTCTGTGTACTTTTCTGCTTCTCTGGTACAGTTTATGCTGTTCTCTTTCCACTGTACTATAGTTAAATAATGACTGGGTTTACTTCAAAATGAAAAGACAAGACTTCTTTTATACCTCTCATCTCATGTCATTGCAAAAGACATTATGTAAATAAACTTGTATTAGGGATTATCCTCCTGCCTACTTGAGCAAAACACAATAAAAAGGAATTTTGACATGATCCAGCAAATCCTAAATACAGCGATAAGCAGGTGTATCATTTAAAGCACTGCATTGCAGCTGTGCTCCTATGAGAGCCCTACCAGAAGTTACCTGATTTTTTTGGTATTAATACCTGACTCAGAGTAGTCACTTGAAGAATATTCTGGTAGAAAACGTTGTGAGGTAGAAAACTCTTCATGGGAGTCTCTCTTGTGCTTTCTGGTAACTTCAGACAAGCCTCAAGCTACAGCCCAGTTTTTCTGGCCTTTTAATGGAGGCATTGAAACAAAACTCTTCATTTTTCTGGAGAGTACAAAAGTGACTAAATGCTGGTTTTCTGAAGGACTGTGGTATCATACCCCAGGCTGGGAGCAGGAACCATGCTGAGAAATTGCAGCTGTTTCTACTGAAAAACTAATGCTCAAATGCTGGGTTACACCTCATAAACACACCAGGTTTCTGAGGAACAGTTCTTCACCCAAATGCACCTTCCTCTAGATGCATGGCATGTTTTCCATTAGCAGTGGCACTAGTTAATTAAAAAAAGACTAAGGGGTATAAACAGACTATATGTATTTGCTGGAATTTTAATACGTAATTTGTTTCTGAGGCTGTGTGACAGCCTTAGGATGGGTGCATTCACAGGAACAGGCTGTGAAAACTACATCTTCCCGCATTAGAGGTGAGGCTTGAAGTAACTCCTTCCCTTCACTCTTTTGGTTTCATTCTGGTTAAATCCTGGTTACACCTGTATAAGTGTACCATAGGGTACCACGAAACAACTCAAACCTTAGAGGCTTCAGTGAGAAGCTCTGAACTGCACTTTTCCTTCAGGAGCTTCAGTGTCTGAACCGCATCTGTGTCAGAGGCTTGCAGCAGCCTCGGGGAATATCTGCCCTGTCTCCTTTTCCCTATACATTCAAGTAAATGCAGATTTCTTCTTAGAAAAATACAGAAAAATGAAGCAACAGGATTGAAAGTAAATATAATTTCTCACAACCTTCGTGCTGTTTCATACTTAGTCTGTAAATAAGAATTACCATTATTTCAGATCCTTTTGAAATATATTATAGTACTCTACAGTGAGAACCTAAAACTTCAATTTGTGATAACAACATTGCAGCATTTTGGTGATTATTACAGGGAATTATTTTTAAAGGGAACAGTAATGTTTACGCTGTGTTCACTGTCAAGAGACAGTTTTATATGCAGACTCGTGAACCAAAATCTCCCACCTGATGAGTCATTTTCCTTTAATAGTAAAACAACAAATTAAAGTCTTATTAGACTGAAGGTGATTGAACTGCACAAAACAACCAGGCTGACAAACACATAAAACCCTCAGCAACCATTTGTTTCTAACAAAACTTTACAGAATTAATACAGAGCAACCTCAGCAGTAGCCTTGTTAGGTTTCACAGAATCACAGAATGGGTTGGATTGGGAGGGACCTCAAAGATCATTTACTTCCAAGTCTCCAGCCTTGGGCAGGGACACCTTCCAACAGACAAAGCTGCTCAGAGCCCCGTCCATTGGGGCTTCCATCAGGGATGCTTTGTTGAGCCTGAGGCTGAAATTACTGTTACATGAAGGTTAAAAAACTACTGTCTGTAAGATGGGAAACATTTTTCATTCTAATATTCTTGGTGTGGAAAGATTAAAATTGTAGGCTTAGTCACAATAATGACCAAAAATAGGACACAAAGAAGATTTAGATTTGATCTTGTTATATGGGGAATTCACATGGCGTGTCATATTAGTTCAGACATCATCATTAAAATATTCATGAATTCTGATGCCATACATTATATTAAACCACAATATGCTGGTTTAATATAATGTATGGCATCAGAATTCATGTCAATGTTCATTCATTCTAATATGCCAATAGCAGCAAGTGATATTAATTACTGATTGGTAATTTTTAATCTTTTTTAATGAAATTCTATATTGACATCTGCAAATGAAGCCATTTGAGAAGTCAGATTTGTAATGTTTTATGGAGTAGTTTCAGATACTTGTCAACTGAAGAGCGACAATTCTTTTTTGCTGTTTTGCCAATAGAGATCTGATCCAATGATCTTTTGCTGGGTTAATTGGAATCAGTCTTATTGCTTCGTCTTTGTGAAGACATGCAACACTGAAGTGCATACATATCTCCTCTCTGCCTTGTCTCTGAGCAGTCCTGGACTGCCAGCTTTTTGAAGAATAAGCATTCTTCAAATTTTGAATGAATTGAATTTCAAAATTCAATGAATTCAAATTTTCAATGAGTTGAATAACTTCAAAATTTGAATGAATATGCATTCAATTGGGTCTGATCAAACATTCAAGAAATCATCTTTGAAGGAATTAAATCTAAATCTAGTTAATTTTTTAACTTAATATACTTCCTTGTGTACAGGACTAAACACTCCTTAAACAATTTGGTTTTGTAAGATCCACAAGGAATTAGGAAGTATTACTGTCCCACAGGACAGTAGTATTACAGTATTCCTATGCCACAGGAATTAAACGCAGGGCATTAAACCTGGGTCAGGACTCAGAGCTGGGACAGGTATGCAATGGTTAGTCAAAACCACATAGTGGAAACTCTTTTCCCTAATTCTCAGCTCTGTCCTTCTCACAGAAACTGCTCACTACTGAAGGAGGAAAGCCTCTACCCCTTGTGATGAGGTCCTGAGCGAGTCACATTTCAGCCTGCTAAATTAATATAAGCTTAAACTAAGATCACTTATTCAAAGTAGAACAGCTCCATTAGGAGAATGAGTATCTTGTGTTATTGAAGAGGTGCTCAGTGCTTCACACTGCGGGCTGAAAATTGGAGGGATTTAAGGACTTTTAAAACACTGTGGGGTATTAAGGTCATCTGTTGTCAGGGTTTGGGAAAGGCTGGTCTTACTGATGTCCCAGACATGTCCTTCTACCATTCTGAGGAGAGCTCTGGATTGCAGTCTGGATCATGCCATACCTCAGTGGGAGACCTCACACAGAAATCTGGGGTAGCTTGTGGGCAACCACCTAGAGCAAAGCATGTAATAACAAAGCACTTGGTGCAAAACCATTTCAAAACCTCCCCTGAACTGGAAGAAGGACAAGTCTGTGGTCACCAGGTATAAACCCTACTCATCAGGCTTCAGAGTATGAATGATGGGGTAACAGTCACACTTCAAAGGCCCTGCTACTGCAGCTCCTTTCTCTCCACGCAATCTCATAGCATTGTATAAGGAACTGAATATTAACTGCAACAGAAACATGGATGTTATCTCTCCATGGTTTGCATGATTAACAAGGGCTACAAAGTCCTCTGGATCCCCCCCTCCCCTATGGTCACTTACTATTTGTTGCCTTCTCTTTATCCTGGGGTTAGAGACCTAACTCCCTGCTTCCACAGCCTTTGCTTCTAGGCTTCCTCTTTTGTAGTAAAATCTTTCTTATGAAATAAAACCTTGTTTCCTCTTTGAAGCCATACATTTCAATGAAATAGCCATTTTTTCTCAGACAAATACATTTTTTCTCTACTGCTTAATGGGATGTTCACACACACGTTAGCTGATAAAACATATGTCACCATGTAGTGCATCAGACAAAAGCAACGCAAAGAAAAAGGTGAAATATTGACTTACAAATAATAATAATAAAAAAATTATATTTAGCACCAGGCTTAAAAGACCTCAGATTTCATCCAAATATTTTTTCTGAAAGGCACACTTTCTGTAATCAGATTCCAATACCCATCAATTTCTGTCAGTTGCTGTATTTGTATGTATGGAGACAGAATCACTTCAGCATAACTACAAGAAATGCTCCATTGTTTCCAAATCTTACTTTTTACATGCATGCTGGCTACATTCTATGCCTTGTCCTTCATATTGAATTTGGAGGTGGTGAGAGTGCATTTGCATGTGCAAACCTGCCTAGGAAGCCATTCAAGTTAAGGAAAGCACAAAGAATTGTAGCATGTCAGCACGTTTACCCTCCTTGTCTGCAGAAATGTGGGCTTAACTGATATAACCAAATATACAGTAATCCACATCTTGAAAATCTGAAACAAATGGTCAGGATACCATTTTTTAAGGGCCTTTTACTTAACATCCCATCCTAAGAAATTTAGCACAACTATAGCTCTTTCTGGTTTCTTGCAAGTATATGATAACTCTGTTCTAACAGTAACCTGTAGAAATCACTTATGTGATATAAAATGTGCAAGTGCAGCAAGACATACTTTTGGGGAAAAAAAGAGGAAAATTAAAATAACAGGATTAGTTGGGTGCCTGCCTGCCAGGCCTTGAAATCAAGAATTTACTGCCAAAAGCCAAACTGAAAAGAATGTCCTATTTCATTATTTTTTTATAACTTAAGGGAACAATAGCCAACTCATTTCAAATTCAAAGCAAAAATGCTAATTGCTAAACAATAGAGAATCATCAGAACTAAAGTATGTTTACTTCAATTTATCTCAATGGAATACACATGTTAATTGCTTGTTAGGACAAACTCCAAGCCATTGTACTGGAAACTGAAATCAAGGTCAAGAAAGCTGTAATACTATGCTTAAACTAAGCCATGTTTTAGGAAGCTGGAGTTCCAGAGTAGCTGGTGCCCAGGAGATGTCCTGAACATAACTTCCTCTACTCCTTTTCATTGTACTTCTAGCTGCAATGAGGTACAGTGTAAGTACCTCATGATAGAAACACAGGGAGAATGGCCTCCCAATAAATAAATAAATACATTTGATTGCTTTTCTTGCCTATCAAAGGAAAAAAGTTACATTGCATTGGTATTAAGTTTCCCCAAAATGCTACCATTAGAAATGAAAAATAAATGTCATAAGTGGTGATTTTGGGGATATACAGGTCAAAGTGTCTTTTAGAACAGCATTCTTCTTCTCTGCCAAGAGTTGTAAGGCAGTGTAGCTTATCAGACAGAACATTAGAGCTTCTGCAGATCTCTTAAATCTTTTTTCCACTTTTACTACATCTCAGTATGGAAACTTGTAAGTTCCTGATACTTTTGCCACTGACTCAGACTGCCTATCCATAAAATGAGGCTAATGATAGCTTGCAAAATAAGCATTTTATTTTGAGTATTTCTATTTTGATATGCAAAGGATGTGTATTTATATATCAGCAGCGATGGAACTGTTATTTTACACTGTTTGTCCTTTTTAATTTTTACAGGAAAAATGATACCATAGAGCAGTATCAAACATTTTCATTTGCTTTTTCTCCATATCTTGGAGCTGTGAATAAATAGAATTAATTTTAGAACTTCAGCTGACTGTAGAAAACACAAGAAATAAAATTTTAAATTGAAGTTGCTGAAGCAAATAGGAAACTGGAGGCATAATAAAGATATTTCTGTACTGACAATAGTTTTGCCACCTGCTCAGATATGTATTTATGTTCCTTGGCTTGAGAAATATTGCAGTGTGCTGTTTCACAGAACCATGCTCTCTCTTCCCTGGAGGCACTGCAGAAGTACTCTGGGGAGACTATATGAGTTTCAGAAGCTTGAACAGGTCTTGGTTTCAGTTCCACAAAAAACAAAAAGGACTGTTGAACTACCTTGTAAGAAAAGTGACTGCAATTGGGACTGGAAGGATGAGGTGCAAGTGCTGGAGTATCTTGCTGTGAGTACAGTTCTTGACTGTAAAGGTGTAGAAGGTGTAGAAAGATGTAGAAAAGAAGAAAATGATGGTGGAGTTTCTTGATACTTGACCTGTCTTTTAGAAAATTAAAGAGAACACCCAAATCTGGTTGCAAATGAATCAATTCTTTCAACTCTGAATTTCACCCATGGTATGGTATGTTTAAATCTCAACGCTTTTCCCTAGTGGTAAGGAGATATGAAATAAAGATGAGTAATTTCTCAGGACACAGTGTGTAGGAGCTACCAGTCTATCATACAGAGTGAACGTGCTTCCTCAGAAGGAATTCATGACCTACTTCCCTAATACAGTTTGCTTCATCAGAACTCTCCTTTCTCTTGGCTGAGAAAGTATCAATGGTCTTCCTCCACAATCTCCCTCTCTTCTACAGGATCATACAGCACCAATTTACCCTTGTTGCCTTTTCCTTCATTTCTTATCATTGCTGGGTCTTTGATCAGCCTGAGAATAGATACAGGTGAGAAAATGAGTCAAAAAGGATATAATTAGGGAAGAGGTCAGTGAATAAAGATAGCATAGAGGAAAGACTGGAGTTTTTGTCCACCTCTGCCTAAAGATCTGAGGTGCTCAGTCACTCTGATTCTTCTCCAAACAAGTTAGTTTTTCTCACTTTTCTCTATTTTTGAAATTGCATGGGAGATTTCTTGACAGACATGTACATTTTTCTTTTCACATAAAATTTAGGACCTTGCAGGTAATTCCAACTGCAGTCCAGATTTCTGTCAACTCTCTGACAGGTCCTGTAACAACTTGACAAGAGTGGAACTGGGTAGAAAAACAAATCAAAAGGGTTAAGTTTAATAAAAGACTGTAGCACATAGCCCAGACTGAAGCCAATAACCTTGTCTGTGGAAATCACTACCCTTCTAACAGAGAATGGGGAATTCATCTTTCTTGGAAACAGCAAGGAGATCAATATTGTCTTTTAGAGGAAGGCATGGTGGTGTAACTGTCCCTGCTTTGTAAAATAATCACAACACTCATCCAAGCCAGAAAGAACTGTGATCTGAAACCCTGTCTTGCATCTCACAGATGAAGTGTAGCTAATGGGGAAAAGCTTCTCCTACTACTGCTGTTTAATGTTGCCTTCCTGAGTATCCAGGGACACAGGTATCATGGAGTCAGAAAGGAAGAAGATACTCTGAGCCTATCAGTGCAGTCAGCTGGGAGGACAGGGCACTAACTTCTGGACACCAAACTCTGGAGGTAAAAGCTGGCACTCCTCCACATTCTTACTGCCCTCTTTGGTATACTTTGCATGCAAGAGGGGTCATATCTTAATTTCCTGTGATATTTCCTCTTGTATTTATCAGAAAGGCAGCTTAGTTTCTACATTCCCATTTTGGGATGTTATTTAGGTATTAAATGGTGAGGCAAAGAGCTTAGATTGAGCTAAATTTGAGCAAGGCAAAAAGGGCTGAATAAAACACTTAAGGGATTGACAGAGGCACCTAGTCTGTAGTAACCTCCAAAGCTGCAGCAGCTGAGAAGGGGTTATTAGAACTGCAATACCTATCCAAATCCCACTGTACACACATACACACATCTCATTGGAAACAGACTTATATATTTATGCTTTTTTGTAACACGATTAAGCTGTGTGTTCTTAGTAATATACACAGCCTCTATGAAGGTATTAGAAAGTGTTAATTAATGAGTATTAGCAGAAACAGAAATAGCTGATGTATAATGGAATTTGCAACACCCCTCCTGTCTTTAGGAATACTGAAGTTAGTTGTAACATGACATGACATTTCATTGCAAATTAATTTTTTTATTTTTTTCCCCCTTCTTACTAGCGCTAAACAGATTGGTAATTGTTGAATCTCCAAATGAAAACCTAATTATGTAATTAAATGTAAAAAAAATTATTTCGTAACTTTCATAGAGTAATGCAATCATTGAGAACATGATAGGACCCATGACTGTGTAGTGTGGAATGAAGCATCTAAAACATTGTTAATAAACGTTTTACGTAAAACATAAATGAAGGCCCTCAGAAAAGAATTTATTATAGGTGACATCAGTTCTAGCAGATTTTAATACACTCATAATTTAGACTTTACCATAGTATGCAAGACAAGCACCAGAACAGAACATCAATTCTGCCTATATTATAGGAATGGCCTATATTATTTTATTGACTAGTTCCTTGATTTTGATAACTTTTATTTATGATTTTTGTATCCTTATGTGCTAATTGTAACAAATAATTCTTTTTTTCCAAGCCAGCTGGTGTTGGCTTTTGTTATTTGGGACAATTGGTGGCTGGTACTCTCAGAACAGGTATTTTATCAGTCTAGTCCTTCAAAGATGAAAAGAAATTATTAGAAAATTCCTTTCAGTATGGTGGCCCAGTAAACTCCATGCTGATGCAGAAGTGTCAGCCACTTTTTAATGTTCTTTACATGATTTGTGTGCATTCCCTTCTTTTCACATGATGGGAGGGAGAGAAACCTTTTTACCATTTATTAAATTATAAATTCAGAGGACAGAAAGCACAGTAGCATAGCTGCAGGATGGAAATAACTATTTCCTATGAAAAGAAAGTAATGATCTAAACACTTAAGGAGAGATACCTTCTTTAAAGGTATCTTTAAAGAAGCTGAACTGAAGGAAAAAACCAAGACAAGCCCAAACCCTTTAGGCACTTGACAAAGGTTATGGATTCTCAAACCCAGCATCACTCAAGGTGTTCAGAGTGTCAAAAATCTTTACAGCCAATTCACATCACCAAATATCACAATGACATTGCTCTTTGTGATAATTTAAATTGTATTAAATATAAATCCATCTTTTCATAAAGTCATCTTTACAACTGCCATGTTTCAAACCCTATTCTTCAAAACTACCCGATATTAATTTTCCGTTTATTATAGAGATGAAAAAAATCAACTTTATGAATTTTTTTAACTTCACTTGTCATACTTCTTCAAGGATGGGATAAAACAAAATAGTGCCTTTCTACTGGGACATCTTCATGACTTCCCTTACACTAATTTTTACATAATAAGTTATTTGACTTACAATTAATGGTAAGCATACAAACGCTGAATGTTAAGTACTGCCTGCAGGTAATAGGTCAAATAATTGGCCAAAAGTTTAAAAATTCTGCAGCAGATGTGGATGGAAATGAAAAAAAATATAGCCTATATATATATATATGTTACTTGCCTGAATGAAAACACTGTCTTTCTTGCCTGTGCCATGCAACTGTATAACTGAGAGGCAGAGTATATATGGTCTGCCAAAAGCATATGGCCAGCTGATGAACTGTTTTTCCAGCCATGAGTAGCACTAGTATACTAAAGCATTTTAAAACAATTTAAAGCATTAATTTCCATACTATGCAAAAGAGCTAACAAGAAAAGAACATGCAATTTACTCACAACGATTGCAGTCTCCCTAGTTTTCTAAGCAAATATTCCATGCTTCATTTTTTCAAGGTGGAATGAAATAAAAAATTACTCTGTGAGGTTCTCTAGTTATGAAAGAAAGGATTGCATATTAACAGGACGCAAACTCCAAAAAAGCACCTTGCACTGAATGCAAATATTTTGAGGGAAGAACACTGATTCTTTTTCCTATTTTACTTGTTAAAATAGCATCTTTCATTGATGAAAGTGGGATCCTGTGAAATTATACAAGCTGATTATTAAAAAAAAAAAAAA
>VYXD01013778.1:266658-295672 GCA_013397195.1 Hylia prasina | reverse complement strand
AAAAAAAAAAAAGCAGAAGAAGAAAAAAGCCCCAGCTACTGCTAGCTGGATTGAACAATAATCAGACTGAAAAGTGAACTATTTATTTTTTTGGGTAGGTGTTTCTTTCTGGGTCTGTTATTGGAGAACAAAAGAATATCTGAACTGGATGTCTGTATTTGAGAAAAGGGAAGGTATATATGCTAGGTGCAAGCAGCACTATTAATATCTCTCTTTGAACTTACCAGCTGCCTGCTAAATATTGTAAAGTATGCTGTTTCATTACACAGAAGTAGCATTGCAAGGTTTAGAATCTCCTCCATCCCTTTCATTTCTGCAGAATAGCTCATGCTGGATTTTTGATCTACAGGTTCATTTGTAGGGCACATCATTACATTTAACTGATTACAGTACTACCTCAGAACATGGTTTAGTAAGGCTCTTGAGGGTCATGAGAAAATAAATTGCATAAATCTCATGCAGCCTATTTCTTCCTCTACACATTACATAGAATGATGGAAATATGACTTCATGTTAATCTTATTCTTGCTAATATGGTCATTCATATTAAATATAATACTTAACCTTTCTGGAAGGCAGCACCAGAAATTGTATTTCTGTCAAGAAAAAGAAGTACAATGACTTAGCAGAAAATATGTGCAGTCTTCTGACTGAAAATGCAAGTTATTTTTAGACTACATAAAAACCCATGCAGTTTCTGTGTTACATGGGAAAGCTGCCTGATGAATCCTATACCCGTTTCCAATGGACTAAATATAAAAAATGGGTAAGTATTTAAGATTTAGAGAATCAGAGATGATTCACAGGAAAATACATTTCCCATCCCAAAAGCAGATGAAGGAATTCACTTACAATAGCTTAATCATGTAATATCCCCCCATGCTTGATTTGACTTTCTGTGTATATCTGTTGTTCAGAGCCAAATTATATGGAAAGGGAGAGACAACCTGTGCCTCTTAGTCTGGAGGCTGTGAAAGAGGACCAAAGCTTGCTGGGGGGAAAGTTTTGTCTTTAAAACTGATCACGTTGTCTGTTTTGAAGGGTTTCAAAATATACAAAGCTCTACTTTGATATTTACAGAAGAATCTTTGCTGTTGGATGAGTCCATCTAAAACAAGATTAATATCTGCAGACATATACTTTACTCCAGATCAATGCCAAGAAGTCCTATGGAGCCATTCCTGATATGTCCCACTTATATTAGAAGGAGTTCTTATTTGGACAGGTTTTAAATCAGATGCAGAGTGAGAAGAAAAATAATAATTTGATATTATTATATAATTATATTATTGATATAATTCTGTCTTGGAATTTACTTTACTGGAAGAGGCTGACTGTTCTGCCATGTCTGGCTCCAGGTATTTCTCTTCATTGACTTAAAAACTATAAATAGTAGCTGTGTCCTTGGGAAAAATTAAACACTGAAATGCCCAAGCACAGCTAACTTCTGTTGAATTCCCCAAAAGCACTGGTACTTAGCATTCTCCCTGAACTGGATGTTTTAGTATAGACACATTTGACTGACTTTTGTCTCCCTAACTTAAAATGTATGGCGATTTTCCCAGGTAAGCAAAACCAAAACATAACTCAGGCATTCCAGTACCTGTATTTAGTTTTTACATTAGGAATAAATCTTAAAATAACATCAGAACTGAAACTGCAGTTGAGGAGATCCAGCAGAGCAGGAATAATATAATTTGGAATTTTCTGTGAGCTGGAATGCACTCAAAATTAATTATCAACCATTTGTACTAAGCAGGGAGAGTGCAGTAATATACTTCATGGAACAATTAAAGCATGCATTATACTGAGGAATACAAAGATACAAACAGTAGAAACATTCCACTCCATAATTTACCATACTTCCTCTTCAATTTCAGTGTGATTTAAGGACATGCCAAATACTGTAAATTGATAATATTCTTTTAAAATCCTACTGGAAATTCAAATTTATAATCCTAGGCTCTTTAGGTCTATGGAAGTTGAAAGAGTTTTATGCTCCCCTAGGAACTGTTCAGGAAGTGATCCATGTGTTGCTCCTGAATTCAGCCTGTCAGTCGCATCCTCTTGCCCTTGCCCTGGACTGAAAGTGCAGAAAAGAGCTTTTATGCATCCCCAGTAGGTCTGTGGAAAGAGGAGCTTCAGAAATAGTCTGTGGGGTACCTCAGCAGACCAGTGAAAACACAAGGAATGATATATGAGCTCAGGTTACATTTGTTTAGATGTGGCAACTCTTGTTATAATTTGCAGGGCGTATTTAAATGTAAAGGTTCCAGTGATGCACTGAATGCATTTTTTCTTTGTTATTGTTTTGCAATGTAGAGTTTAAGCAGTTCATAAATTAATAAATACACTGCATTTCAATCTTCCCATGTGGATTCCAAAGACAAGATTTCTACATAAAATTTGTTGGAAAAGTATTTTCCCCTCATAAATGCATCTTCATATATTATTCTGTAGATCAAAAATAGCATGGTATGTATTTACCTACAGTGAAAGCTTTGAGTATTTAAATGATTTCAATGATAATATAATAGGCAGTGATTTTATAGAGCAGAAAAAACCCCAACCAAAAACCCCAACCTAACAAAAAACCGCAGCCTAACCAAAATCCAAACAACTTTCCCCTCCCTTAACTGAATCAAGTATAAATAGAGGCAGCAGTTAAGAAAGGAACTGTACATTCCCAAAGTCAATGTTCACAGGAAATTAGTTCTGCATTTTTTTCAGAACTGTCTCCTCTTTGTGCTTATGAATGTGTGTTAATTTTTATTTTGTTGTTTCATATTTGGAAAAAAACGGGACTTCCAACTTACTCACTGCACTAATTTAAGGACTGAATTTCATTTTCTCTTCATTCAATATTACAATGAAGGCAAAAATTGCCATAAAGAAACACTTCTAGAACCAATATATATCAAGTAGCTACTACTGAATAGTTCCATTTAATCTGAGATCTGTGTCTCAATTCAAAAACTGCTAATTGATAACTACAAAAAATTAAAAACCGCAAAAAGCCACAAAAAAGCTAAACCAAACTAAACACAAAAACCCCAAAAAACAAAACAAACAGAAACACTAGATGAAAAGAGGTGGCACATTGTATAAAACTCTTCAAGAAATGGCAAATTGCCCAAAGCCTGCAGTGCCAAAGTCAATTTTTCATAATGTTACTATAAATTAAAAATAATTATGCTTGTTGGAGTAGAATCATCTTCAATTTTTGTTGTAAGTGAAATAAACCCCATCTCACTATGGCACAGCAGAGCAAAAAACCAAATATGCATAAACAGATTTCTGTGGTTTTGCCAGTCTAGTCACAGGGAGAGCTACTACTTTGGCCCATACTTGGAAAACCTGAAATAAATATTGAAGTCACTTGGCTCACTGCAACCTCTTTGCTAACTGTTTCATTCTGTTTAAAAATTCTGATTTGGCTTGATCTCTTTAGTAACAATATCAGACAGGCAGTTCTTAAAACCTTCAAGATACTGAGTTGCTAAAATATGCAGCAATAGGAAGTGACAAGGTTTTCTTCACTATCAAAGATTTTACAAATCCATATCTAAGGACACTGGTTGTTGCTACATGAAAAAGTCCATGTCTTTCTGTTCCAGCTCTGGTTCTTCCATCAAAGGGAAGATAGAAAGTAGAAAAATAAACTCAGAAAACTAAATATAGTCACACAAGATGAAAGCTACCTAAATTCTCTAGAGATCTAGGCCAGTGTGTGCTTTTGAAAAACAGTGTCATGACAGCATCAAACCCAGCCCAGACTCTGTACTCCAGCTGCTGGGTTCTCATGGTAAAGCCTTTATTCTCCAGGGCTCTGAAGCTAAATAAGAAAGTAAGGTAAACAGGTGAATGAATAAGAGCCAGAGAGATGGTTGTAAGGGTCTGATAGAAGTACAGAATCACACAGGCTCCACGTTTCTCCTTGTCTAATCTTTGGCATGGTCTCCAGCCTTCACAGCAGGCAGTGTTTTGTATCCCTTTCATCCCACCGGATTCTGTGGTTCCAGCTCACAAAATCTTTCACATTCTTCCCTTAAAAAAATAATCAAGGAGTTGCAGTTTTTTCTCTGTCTTATTATGACAAGATTAAGAATAAGAGTTGACTTAGCTACATATAGGTACAAAGGAGAAAAATTTTGTACCTTTTGCCAAGTATTTTCTTGGCAAATATATTATAGAAAAGAACATTTGGGATAGTGAAGGCGTGGTCTTAAGACTGTTTTGCATTGAAGTATAACATGGGGAGACCACGGAGAGAACAATCAGTAGCATATCAGTATATCATAGACTCAGAGCCTCCTCAGATTGTCACTGACCTCCAGTCTTTTCACTCTCTAATACCTGGCATCCTAAATTGGTTTATGACAAGAAACAGCAAATGCTGATCAGAGCAGATTTACTTTTTGTAAGTCTTTCTAGGCCAGCTGATAATGCATGTGTGAGAAGTACCAAGAATCAATTAACTGTGGCCTCCTTAAACAAGTTGTCAATAATTCTGTTGTGATAGTAGTACAGTCATACCTATCTTGCTGTGAGGACTGATCATTAAAGATCCTTCTTTCCTCTCCCCTAATACTGAGTAATCTATTAATCTACAGAGCTGTATAAGGAAATATTTGCATAGCAAATGCACAGCAATGAACATAAAATATTTTAGAAAGAAGAAAATCACACATTTGTTACTGAATCATGCATGTTAGGATAGATAATATTATATTTTTCTTGTAAAGTAAAACATTATTTTTATACCCACAACAAAACATGGACCTGCAGAACTTTTCAAGCAATCTTCAAGCATCTTCATGCGAGTCTTTTGCAGCTCAGGACTGTCCCATTCATCTGCTTCAACTCCCCAGTATAAGTCTATGACCTGGAAAACAGTATGCAATATAGTCACTTATCATATGCCCTTTCTACCAACCAAAAATTAGCTTTTCCAACATCCTGTCCACAAAGCTTTGCTCTTCAGTGCAGTAAAAAGCAGTGAGGTCTACATTCAATCCTTAACACAGACTGGCAGGGTTTCCACATACAAATGAGAATTCCAGGCTCTTACTTTTCCTCCCAGATAGTAGTCCCTCCTGGGACAGTCTTTCATTTCATAGTCATATGGAGATTAGCATGACAAAATCTTGATTTGATGTAGACTTTTATTTGCTACTAGACTGCATATAACAGATTGCTGCAGCAGCCCTCTTGTTAGAGCATAGAAATAAGCTTAGACACAGACTTCTTGTTTATCACAGCATGAAAAGGGTCCTGCTTTATTCCTCTTTACAGCTCAGCCATCCTGACTCCAACCATTCACTCACTCTGGCTGACAAGGTCCTACTGTAGGTTTCCCTTGCAGCCCCTGACTGCTGGGGATTTCCTGCTAAACTATGACTGCAGGTATCAGTTTGCAGACTCTGAATGCAGGCTTTTACCCAGCTAGACTGTGACTGCCGATTCCAACAAAAAACCCAATCAAAACTGTATTAATACATGACTGTATTACAAAATTACAGTTTATTTTAATATTGTTTGTTCTATGGAAGAACTCTGCAAGAAGCAGAATCATAAAATTAGCTGTTGTCCAGATTATAAAATTAGCCTGAAGATTTAATATAAAAATGAATAATGAGTTGATGTAAAACTAAATTTCAACAGCTTATAGCTGGTTAAACTTCTTTGGAAATTTCTCCAACCAATACCAAGGTTTAAGACCAAATCCTAGAGTTATTTATGCCTGTGTGTAATTACACTACCAATAGTCCCATTGATTATTTCTGCCTTAAATGTTTGTGACTCATATCATTGTTTGCTGGAAAAGGCACATTGTTACTACACATGTCAGGTAGTGTCCTGTGTGACTCATGATGAGTGAAAAAACCCAGGTATGGAATGCACTGAGTGTAAATAAAGATATTGAGTGTATTTTCTCGGCAGTGTAAGTGTAGCTTTTCCTCATCTTATTTGCTTTCTTAGCCAATAAACATGTTTTTTTCTGAAATATTTTCTGATACAATGAAAAAAAGGCCATCAAGCTAAAAAATCCAGAGTGTGATTGAATATAATCAGTTCTGCTTCTATTCATATGGTGATTATGTTCAGTAACAGCTCCCACCAGATTGATGACACCTCACAGATCTCATGCTTTGCTACAACTGAAACAATTTTGAGTGCAGCCAGGTGACTCAGTGAAACTTGGAGTAATGCATGTACTCAAATGCTTTTCATTTGGGTCATGATTTATTAGGTAGAGGGTGTCCTGAATAGTGCATTAGTAATAGTCACATGTAAGGTAGTTCTTCTTTGGTCAGTAGAAGATTACGTATCAGGATGAAAAGTTACGTGCTCTGCTCTGTACAGAGAAATATAAATTTACCCCTGTATCTGAAAATTACGTAATACTTTAACACTGCGCTAAAAACTGTAGTCTTGATTTTGCATGCTAACCTAAGGAATTTAGTGTATCAGGTTTGGAATAAGAAAAAAAAAAAAAAGGTCTTGCTAAAGTCTACCTCAAAGTCTCTTTGAAAAGGCTTTACTACATTTCCTTGGTTATTTTTGTATGTTTTCCTACTCTGCTTCCACAGAAATGTGATAACTTTCTAGCAGTTTTCTGAACTGTGTCAGTAGAGCTGTCTTTCAAACCTTGTTTCACATAAAGATGCTCTTGGTGTTGAAACTGTATAATAAAATAATTTGCTCCCATGAATATCAACTAGAGTAAACAATTATTTCTGCCCTAGAAACGAAATTGCAATCTGTTTGAAGAAAGACAAGTGTCCCCTCACAAAGAATTCAGTGAATTATAATCTATTTGGTTGCGACATTTCTGTCACCAAGATGTCTCCTCAAAGATAATAGAAATAAGGGGTTGATATTTTTGATAAATGTCACATGGTAGTAATACAAGAAAAATATCATTTAAATATATTTTGTTATTCTTTTTGTGCACCACTGCAGCTGGAACTTCCCAACCAGCTGATGAGCTAGGACCTTCAGATGAAACTCTTTTACAGCCATAATCAAAAATCACTGGAATTTATCACCATGCAGATTCAGCAACTCCACTGTGACTCAGGGAATTAAAACCAAATATCCTAATTTAAGAACTTGTTATTTTGATTAAAAACCAGCTGCATGTGCATCAAGAATAATACACTGGGAGGAACAGGATGCTGTGTAAAAGGCATAAGCGTTTCCAACTAAGCTACACTCTGGAGAGATGAATTTTTGGGGTCACTAAGTATGCAAGGAAAACTTTTGGATGCAGAGCCAGAATTTTTGGAAAACTGAACAACATTTTTAAGACATCAAAGCTGTATTTGTTTCTCTTAGCAGTTAAATGGTTCCAGGCCTGATGACACATAGGGACTGTGAATTAGGACATACCTGATTTAAAGTACCAGTGACTTTAACAATGATGCCAAAACAACCTGTTTTATATCAAATACAACTCTTTTTATTACCAATTGGCTCTTGCCAAAGATGTGTATAGGTCTGTATCTCCCATAACACAAAGGGAAACATGAACTTAAGCAATAGGAATGCTACAGTTGACATTAAAGAAAGCAAATTCCATAGTATATAATCACAATAAAAATGCACCATGTTCACTTAATTTTGGTAATCAGTTTTGGTATTCATCTGGTTAAATTATTTTCCACATTACAGTGGAACTTAAGTATAGTTTCTAGAAACACAACACATAAATTCAGATGTAACATTATTTCTTCTTATATACTCTGAATATGTAAAATACAGGTGGTGCTTTTTCATCTATTCAGAAATTACCTCAAATCTGCATTTAAAATAATTTATGTAATCAAAGGCTGAGACAGCTAGGCCTGTTGAGCTTTAGCCCAGAGAAGACACAAATGAGAGGGGGTTTTATCCAAGCACACAAACAACCTAAAAGTGGGTGTCATGAGGAAGTAGCCAGGCTCTTCTTGGTAGTGCCAAGCAATAGGACAAGAGGCAAGGGGCAGAAACCAGTGCACAGCAAGGTTGACCTAAATATGAGGAAGAACTTTACTGTGAGGGTGACAGTGCACTGGAACAGACTGGCCAGAGGGGGTATGGAGTCCTCTTCTCTGGAGATATTCAAAATGTATTTGCATGCAATCCTATGCAACCTTCGACAGGTGAACCTGCTTTAGAAGGGGGAATGGACTAGATGACCTCCAGTGGTCCCTTCCAACCCCACCAATTTTGCATGTGATTCTGTGAAATGAAGCTTCTGTAATTTTTTATTTTACCATTGATATTTAAAAATGTTACCTGTTCTAAACAGAGTGAATTTCAAGAAAAACTCATGCAAGATTCAACACAATGAAACCTACCTGAAATTCCAGGCCATAGTTTTCTCTGCAGAATTCTCTCAGCTTAGGATACACATGTTCTCTTAGGGCCCTCCTTTCTGCTACTGTATCTGTGTTGTGGAAAAAGCTGCTATTAACAATACTTATATAAACTCTTCTTTTACTCAGGGATACAGATTTTTCACTTAAAAATGAACCCTTAACTCATACAGAGCACTAATGAAAATCAAGTGCTGGGACCTAATCCCCAAATTATATGTTGTACAAACACATGGAAGTGTTAGCATGTGTAACAATACATGTAAAGCCACATAAATGTGTTTGTATGTGTCAAAATTATTCTTCATACACATTTTAATGTTGCAGCATATTACAATCCAGTGGAGCTGAATTAATTTTGTAATTCAGCAGTCAAAATTTCTTTATTGTTTTGACTTCTATTAGTTTCCAGACAGCTGAATTTTACAGATAAGAACACCATGGAGAAAAGAGACATACCAAAGACCAAAGAGATCTCAATACTTAGAAACAAATCAGTAACATGAACTAACAATATTGTCTCAGATGTATCACTTTCTTCACCATCTTTAATCTAATAGTATCTGAAAACCTTAGATTAGTTTTGTTATGGCATAATAATGATAAATTACCATTATTTACAATTATTTTCATTATTTATCTTTATAATGATATCATTATTTATCATAATAAATATGATAAATTTATCATATTTATCATTATTATCATTACTGATCATTAATATCATTATTTATCTTTTGCCCAGGTAATTCCTCCTATATACGAAATACTTCTGATATCATGTTATTCCTACCATGCAAAATGACAAGTTTTGGTAATGAAGTACAATATGGCAATGACATCAAAATTATTATTAAGTTCAGGACGTCCAAGTTAATCTGAACACATTTATATAAAACATACCACTTGCACATACGGTCAAATATGAAATAAATTTGGTTAGCAGTGAAATTTGGTGTAGATAATAAATTTTATTCTCTTTCACAAGACTATGATATGTATTGGATTTTGCTATATTGTAACTAAGACCACACAGATATAGCACTGTTGCTAAGTTATTTCCAAAAATAGAACATAACTATTGTACCCACTAGCTTTGAGTGCCATACGATGATAAATTAAGCGTTAACTTATGAATGATGGAGAACATCTACTGCAGGTAATGCATTATTCCTGTAACTGCACTGAAACAATAGATTACAACTGATTTGATGTTTCCCATATTGTTGCAAGTAAGAGACATACATGCAAATCTAACAATGCTTTAGAGCCACAATCAGTGCCACAGCTGACATATCTGAGTCAGATGTCTGTTCATAGGATAATGGTCACAGACTTAAAATGTTTTTTATCTAAAATTCTAAGAAAGTGTGAAATTTGTAACTTAATTTATTACACCAAACTAATAATATCCTTCTCCATATTTAAGTGTATCTTTGTAGATACACTATTTAAGTGTATCTATTACACTTTTTAAGTGTACACAGATGTGTGGTAATTATCCACTTATTTTCATGGACCAAGCTCTTTATGTCAGAGAGCACAACAAAGACAATGATAACATAGCACATCTTAGAAGTTCAGGTTGGACACCAGGGGAAGCACCTCCATCCTTGGAGCTCTTCAAGACTCAGCAAGTTCACGGTTGACCAAGTTTCTGTTGACATCATTTCAGGAGGGAGGTCAGCCCAAGTGACCTCACCTGAGTACCCACTGCAACCTGCAGTGGTCCTCAGGAGAACTTGCAGGGTTGGCTTAGTTATCTGGGCTGCTTGTACATTGGGAAGAATTTTGCTCCTGTCTGGGCTAGTGGGAGCAAAGCTGTAGCGTAAAATACCTGGTGCCAAGGAATCAATGTCCATGCCATATGTTCTTCAGGGTATTTTACTTTACACTGAGCAACCTTCAAGCCTCACAAACATTTGGTGAGAACCCGGATTATCTCCCTGTTTTTATCAAAAAGGAATCCAATTCATGCACAACAAGACCCCCACTACGATGTGAGTCAAAGTGTATTAGATAGTGATGATCAAGAGATTCACTTCACTTGCAGATCTTGTTGAATACAGATACATCCTACAAATATTTAGGAATGGAGTGAAAAAACCAGCTCTCTCAGCTCAGAGCTGCCTGTGTAAAATAAAAGGGATGGATGAGTTGCTCCCTCCTTAGGATCCACAGTCATTAATTTTCTTTCATCCTTTAGTGTCTAAGTCATCCTTTCCTTGCAAAAGTAGTACACAGCTAACAAGGCTAATTAGTCAGTCACACAATGCCAACACAGCAATATTATTTTGGCTCCAAAGCAATGGCGTTGCTGTACCTTGTGATAAAAGCTAAATGTGTAGTTTGCTTCATTTGAAATACTTCATTTTTTTACCTTCACAGTAACTGAGACCATTAGATCAGTCTGTGATAGAACTATATATTCTAATTTTGTTGCCTTAACACAGGTTAATTTTATGCAAGTTTATGAAAACACAGGGCATCATATCTCCATGATCAAGTAGAATAAACTGTTGAAAACTGACTTACTACTAGGTTACTGAGATAAACCAAAATGATTCCTGCCTTTTAAAATGAAAATCAATCATGACTACAGCTTGGTTATTAAGGAAGCAACAATCCAGAGTTATCGTTTGCAGTTACTTAAATGTGACAGCAGACAGAATGGTCTTACTAGGGATATAAAATAGGCTAAGTTGCAGGAACAACAACAACAAAAAGAAAGTATTGGAAAAAAGCAGAATTTAAGAATAAACATAATTAAATGATAATTGGGAAATAATTTGCCTGATGTTTGCAACAGATAAAACCATGTTCTCCTACTTTTTGTTTATGCCCATAGGATTTATACTGCAGAACCCCGCTGGCTCTAGTTTTAGAACATGGTGCTGTTCCCTGCAGCTTAACGTGTAGAGTCTTGTTCAGAAAATGAAACAACACACTGCAGGAGTAGTGCTACTTTGTAATATCATAAAAATGAAATAGATAAAACATTTCTTCAACTAGAACTGTGGTCTGGATAAGACACATGGCATACTCATTCTGTATTTTTATTCCTACCTCCGTACCTAATTGGAATTTGAGTCTGGTGCTTGTATTAATTAATTTTAAGAATTCCTGTATTTGAAAAAAGCTTTGAAACTTTAAGGAAACAGAAGTGTATATAGTTAAGATGAACTCTTGTAATTAGTATGGATGGCAGATAAACTGGTTTAATTAAATATAATCTAAGTTGATTTAAAGTGACAGCAAATCTGTGAAGCTGGCAGCTCCTAATAACGTCACACAGGCAAATTCCACCTTCCAGGCTGCTGCTGCAGATGAACAGATTAACTAAATTACATTCTTCTAGCAGCCAAAATGAGACAGAAGTTGTGAGATGAGCTTTCTACACATCTTAATGTTAATTCTGATACTCAGAAATACAAATAATAGTTTACAATAAACTGTGGGCATGAAACAACATCTGAAAAAACATAAGAAAAAACTTTAAAAATGCCCCCAACCCTAAACTCATATCCAGTATTTAAACAAACCCAAACCCACAAGACAATGACTTGCTGAGTGTAAATCTTCAATATAAGAGCCATCTCTTGCAGACAGCTGCCTCCTAAACTATTCAATAACCACACTGTCCTGCCCACCCCTACTCTTCAAACTGACTGAGAATATCAGTGCACCCTTCCTTCTCCTCATGCTCCCCAGGGTAATCCTGAGGACTGAACTGAATTAGTCACATATCCTTTTACATAATTTCTCCTGTCCAATAAACACAACTGTTTGTGTGCAGTGTGAGTTCTGAAAGCTTGTAGCTCAGTCAAATCACTGCCAGTTTTCATTGGAGTACGCCAAGGTGCTGCTTCTCAGCGTGAACTATTCCCATGCCAAAGTCTGACCTTCAAACACAAGCTGTTCTGCTATTAAAGTCACTTATTTTATTTTTAATACAGCAAGTATGTTTTTCACTCTTGTGGTAGTAAATAGATGATGTGTATTTATAAAGAGTTGCCAAACATTAATCTCTGGGATAAAGTAAGTCAGGAGCACAGTGCTGTTGAAGAAAATTTCAAAATGCATATGCAAGTGAACAGAAAGAGTAAACATGGGCCTGGTGGAAATTGCCCATTTCCAAGCACCAGTTATTCTGTCCTAAGATCAAATAGTTTATCTTCTTGCTGGTGCTGTACTGGTCTGAGTTCAGCCACAGTGATGTGAATGGCTGTTGCCATGTACGTGAGTTGTAGTCACATTGACTCTTCAGTCAAGGCTTGATGCAGCTGAACAAGGAGATTGCTCAGCCCCATTCTCCTATCATGTATATCATGTGTTGCAAAGGAGGTGCCAACGTGGGGACAGCGAGCCCCACTCCACCATGCTCAAAGGAGCAGCACATTCAAGTTGACAATCTGTTCATGGAAAAGTAACCTGTCAGTAACTGTACCCATGCATGATACAAGCTAAGGCCCTCAAGCAAAGGAAAATCCTAAGCAGGGAGGGTGTTTGCCTTGCCACTCCTTGACAGTGGAACATTGCAATTCCCAGCTTGAGAGAGCCAGCAGGAAAATTGTTGACTGACATAACAAGTTGAGGCAGACAGCTGAACCTGGAAGAACCCAGGCAGAAAGAAAAGAAAAAAAAAGTAGAAAGCTGCTCATGCAGCTGTTCAAGGCACCACAAAAATGAATGTCATATGGGGTCACAGAGCTGTCTACAGGTGTCATCTCCAGGCAGCCACCCAACAAAGAGCAGCCCCTTGTACACATGGAAGAAGCAATTTCTGTATCACCTCCTCCATTCTGGGTGTTCTCGTGCTTCACAGTGGGTCAGGACAGACTTGTTGGAGGTTTTCACCTCACATCTTTCAGCCCACTTCTCTGCTGCCATAGCCTCCTGCTCAATTCACATCGTTACATTTATTAGCACCTAGTGTTGGAGTCTCTTGTGTGACTCTGGAAGCCCTAGACAACCAGTGAACTACTGATCTAGTCCTGAATGCATGTCCATTAAGATACCCAGCTGTTCGCTTTTTCTAAGTTTTCTGAATGCTTAGATTTGATAGAAGGGTAGAACAGGCTCTTGCCATAGGATTTTTTTAATGCACTGGAATACTAAAAAAAAGTAGGTATTTTAAAACTATTGTCCATTAACTGCAGTGAGAATTTCTGCACTTTAGTTATCTAAGGTTGAAAATTACTTTGCAGAAGTGCTAAGAAAGAAGTGGCTGCCAACCCTCTTAATGCTAGTACGTTCTTGACTCATATGACTATTCAACTGAATTATTCCTTTCAAACTGCCCTTTTCACTGATAATGCACAACAGCATTGTGTATTACCTGTGCTACTAAAAACCTGGAGTACTAGGAGGTAACATGTCCCTAAATATTATGGAAAACTTGTCTCTGAAAATAATACCATAAGTAATTTTCATTTCTATGAAATGAAATGCCTTTCATCTCAGAGCATTTTTGCAAGCAGTAAGTGAGTTTCAATCATGTAGCAGGTAAGAGAGGGGATTAAAGACTTGAGCTCCCTACTACCCCTTGCCTTCCTGGAAAATAAACTCCATAGACACTGTTCTTATTTTTTTCCCTTGGAGTTTCTGTGAGGAGAGAACATTAGAATAAGCACCTAAAACTTCCCAGGATTATGTAGACCAGGAATGGGAACAAGTGGTCTGGGTCAATTCTCCCAGTGTCCCTTCCCAAATGCCAACCTTGAGGTCTCTACCGGCTCTCTGGAAGGCAAATAAGAAACTGGACAGACTGAAGACCATTCATTAATTCAACTAAACTCCACAACTAACTAACCATCCAAATAAATTCTGAGTGGCAAAACACTGCAACATTACTGTGATGTAACACAGCTATGTGTCCTTACTCCATCTGATGGTTGGAGCCCTCTCACGAGATGTGCACAAAGTCTGTGTGACTCAACCTTCTCAGTTCTTAAAAAAACATAAATACAAGACTGGACTAAGCATTTCAGCCCAAAGGAATGTCTGCTTGTCATGAAAGTCAGAAGAAATAATGAAAAATAACATTAAGATGGTAAGTAATTCTGAAATGTGTCTCTCAAGCAGGAAGAAATGACAGGATGTGATTGCAAATTTGTGATCTACACCAGAACACTTAAACAAACACACTTTCAAAACAAAAGACCTAACTAGGCAGGATTCAAAATGCAGGGTGTAATTATAAGCCTAGAACTTCTAGTTGCAGCAATTACCTCTTTTTTTTTAGCCCCAAATCAAACAATACCTGGTTTTAAATGAGGCACAGTTTTCTCTAAAATGTTCCATGTCATCAGTTCAGTAAGATGACAAATGTAAAAAAACCACATGTAGAGCAAATGAACACATGCAATATGGATTTTTTTAAATTATGTTTTTAAAATTATAATGGCCAGATTTCAGTGTCATTTTATAAAATACCCTGCATCTTGACTAATAATATGCTTAACCAGTGCCACCTATTGGTTTAACAATAACGCCCAAACAATTAAAAAAGAGCTGGCTAGTGAAATCAGAGCAGTCCAGACCCATATTAAAACACAGAATTTAGCGGAAATATCAGTATTAGACTAATATAACAGAAGGGAAAGAGTGGTTCCTATGTCTAAATATCAAGATTCAAACTTTCATTATTCACACAATTGTCTTCCCAATTTGAAACAAATATTGGTTTCTGACAGTTCTATTTTTTGTGCAACATGCTTACGTGAAACAAATTTGGAATTGGATCCAGAAGTTGAAGTTAATGGAAAGACCTGCTAACCTTAGCAGATTTTAAATGAAGTTCTACATTTGGCATGTATTGAAAGCCTGTATCTTTTGACACCTTACTGACTTCTGCAGAGTCTGCATGAAATCTCTCAATCCATAAATAAATCAACCAGTAAATAAACAGTACATACTCGTGTCACTCTAGTGGTGATGATATGGATGAGGACACTGAAGCAGAATTTTATCTCATAATGTGTCCTAATTAACTAACCTCACATTACCCCTTGGGAACACAGCACCCTCATACGTAGATGTTCCTAAATAAGACAAGAGTTAGGTTGACCTAGAATCCTTTCCCAAGCCTGTATATTCTCCCTAGACTGCTGCTTGGCCTTGTGTCCCGACTGTGATTTGTGGCAAACAGGGAACTGCAAACGTGTCTGCACACAAACGCCACAAACAGCAGGAGCTCCAGCGACACCTCAAGTTGAAGGCAGAATCTCTACAGGAGGAGAGCTTTTTGCACTCTGCAAACTGCACGAGTGGAAGCATTCAAAAAAGTCTAATTCTTTCATTTAATATAGCAAGTTAGGAAAAGCTCCTGAAAACGACCATCTACAAACCATTATTGTCATACAATTAAATGATGTGACTGGAGAAACTGAAGACACAGCACATTTAGAAACACCAAAATTAAGTCCGAAAATTATCTCTGCAGAACACCAAAGGTTATGAAAAATAAGCACTGGAAAAAAAGGCCTGTTAGGACCTTTGCTACTATGATCAAAATTAATGTGAAAGAAAAACTTCTTATGAAAGCTAAAGGAGTCTGAATGAGTTGTGGGAAAATGAATAACAGAGGACAGAAATAAGGGCCAGTGCAGTAGCAAAGTTATGGGCAGAAATCCCATTGAATCATTGAGAGGTGTCAACTCACACTTCAAAAAATTATGGAATTTCCCAGAAAGCAGAAAAAAAGGGCTTACAATACTACTTGTACATACTTGAAAATGCTTTTAACAATGAAGTACATGTACTGCATTAGCTTTGCTAGGTTTTTTTTCTCACATCACTAGACCAAAGAGAAAACTGTCTGGGTGTGTTACTAAGGCACTCAAGGTAATGAGGCTGCAGCAACCAATAAAGCAAAGGGATGTCACAGACATTCTTCCTCATAATTGTAGGTTCAAGTGCTGGAAGAGAATGAAGTAGTATGTCATAGGCCTTGAGAACACATAAAGCAGAGCAGAACCCTAAAAAACCACAAGAAAGCCAGTCTCATAAAAGTAAAAGCTTACTTCACAGCACAGTGTACAGTCTGGTACAGGATCATTAAATACACCTCATTCTGAATATAATTTCAAATAAACACTCCTATGTGACTTTGCGTCCAGCAGTACTGCAAAACAATGGAAGAGCCCTGCAAGCAAGGTTGCAGGGCTCTTCCATTGTTGGCTCCCAAGTACAGTTGCCCTTCCCTTATCTAAATTTTCTACTGTAGGTACACAACTCATGGAGTTCCAATTCAGCTTGCATTTTTCCTTAAGTTTGATGCAATACAGCCACAGTTTGTGTCACTAGAAAACTGCTGAGGTCGTTTGGGCCAACTGAAAAGCACAACTGATAAATGTAGCCTACTGTGTGGGCTTCAAGTGAAAGATGTGAAGACTGTTATGCCATAAGATGAAGAAGTCTTGAACCTGACACTTTGGGGTGTGCAAGAAGCACACACATAAAAATGAGAGTTGCTGCTTGCTATCAGTGCAGTAGGTTTGCATCAATACAGTGGGAGTTTTCTTTGCAACAGATGTTTTTTCTTGATGCTCAATGGAGAGGATTAAATAACATCACTGAACAGCCAGAATAGCTCACGGCTGTTGTAGAAACTGTTTGATCAAAGAAGAATAAATGAAATGACAACCCCAGCAAAGGAGAGCAGCTGCAAGAGGGCATTAAGCCCAGGACAATGGGACTACATGAGGGTGGGATGCTGGAAACTCAACTACAGCTTGCCTGAAGAAGAGGATCTCAACTGATTTTAAAGGACTACTTCACTTACTGACAGACAGTTTCAACATAGGTATTAACACCCACTTACAGGCCCTGTTTTTAAACTGAGAATTCCAGGTAGGGTCTGCACTGAAACTCATTGAGCATGGCCACATAATCTACAAAGCTGGCTCGTTTTGATGGATTATGTAATGTCTGAGAGGCAAACAGTAATGACATGTAAAGGAAGAGTGATTTATCAGACCTTGTTCTCCTTACCCTTCCAATTCTAATGATTCATCTAAGCATTATTTTTAGTGAAGATTATATAACCCAGTCGAAAAGGCCCTTTTTAATAAATTCTAAAACATACCTGTTTTTAACCAGTCAATTATTCTTCTGATGCCTTGATTTTCCTAGCTATTGCTTTCTTGCTCTAGGTTTTATTTATTTCTTCTGCTTGCTAACCACATTTTTTTGATTATATATAAATGTAACAGTAAATTTTCAGTTTAACCATCTTGAGGAGTTTGTAACTGAAAAAGGACAACACATGTTCTAGTCACTTCAAGAAGCAGATGTGGTAGAAACAATAAGTTTAATTTCTCACAAATACCTTATACAAGTATGATACAGAAAATAATATTTAAAGAAAACTTCCAAATGGCATACAAATTTAATTAATGGGTGACTGAAGTATAAAATGTTTCCTAGATTAACGCTTTAAAATTACTTTAGCCATCTTCCCCAACTCTTTGCTCTTATTTTCTGGATAAAAATACCCAATGACTTATAATTACCTTTAAGGGAGGATAAAGACCTTCTGTGATGCTCTGATCTCAATGGCACAGTAGAATCTGGCTGAAAGGGTGGACTTTATTTCCATTTCTTGCACTACCAGAGACTATCAGTCTTTCTCAGTGCCTGCAAAGGTATTTGTCCTTTGGCCACAAAATAGAGAAAAATTAATCTTTTATCTGCCATACCTACACACAGTTAAAGGCAACTGAATCTATAGCTGGAGATTTTGTTTGAAACTATTTTGAATTTATATAATGACTGTGAGGAGCTGACTGTGGCATTAATATTGGAACAATATACCAGCAATGGAGTTACTTAATAGAATTATATAATATTATACATGGGTTATTATAGAAAATGTAAAATAGAACATTTTTATTAAAACAGTGTAAAGAGAATATTTGCATTTTAATCTGTCTTTTTTTTAAAAAAGGAGGAACACATGAACTGTGATTTCTGCATGTCTTCTGTTCTCTTTTGGAAAGTATTCTTAACTCATTGACTGACATTTAAACGAATCAGACCAACAAATCACCATGGAAATAAGAGAAATCCTGTAAATGGGTCTCCTCCTCCCATTCATAAATAAGCCACCAAAGCAAAAGTTGGAACATGAGCCACAACATTACAAACACTTCATAAATGCCTCATCTTCAGAAAAGCTTCACCTGAAACAAAGAGACCACTGCAGAAAGTTGAGAATTTTTCCATGAGAAAGTTATCCTTACAGGAGTTTATTGATTTATATTAGCTATACTTTGTACAGATGCTCAGACTGAGTTCCTGACATGGTGAAATGATAAAGAGGAAGAAACTGGATTTGAGAAATCTGTGAATAATTGTTGCAGCAGCCCTCTTGTGAGAAGGTAGAAACGAGCTAAGATGCAGACTTCTTGTTTATCACAGCATGAAAAGGGTCTTGCTTTATTCTTCTTTGCAGTTCAGCCATCCTGACTGCAACCATTCCCTGACTGGCTGCAGCAAACTCCTGCCGTAGGTTTCCCTTGCAGCCCCTGACTGCTGGTTATTTCCTGCTAAACTCTGACTGCAGGTATCAGTTTGCAGACTCTGAATGCAGGCTTTTACCCAGCTAGACTGTGACTGCAGGTTCCAACAACAGGCTCTAAAACTGCAGACCCGGGCTGACCTCAGAGCAGGGATTCACTCCCCTCAGGACCCTTTTTCAAGATCCTCTCATTCCCTCTTCCTCAACATTCTTCCTCCTTCATGATTATCCCCTCACCAGCTAACCCACTCCCTTTTATCACAATTGTCTTTATTGGATATAGCTGTGACTCATCAAGGGCAAGGCTGTATTGGGTAATTAACACAGCTGTTACTTATCAAGGATGAGGTCACCTGTATTCCCTTCTTCTACAAATAATTACATACACCAGTTACTGAAAATTACTGAAACTCATTCTAAACAAGGAAGTTTTCAAGAAAGTTTTTACTTTTGGTAATTTTATTGACTAATGAGCTTATTTTGTGTCTGTGTGTTGCTTGTAAGCATGACCACAATGCTACTGAATCCATACCACTGCAGTATGCTGTGCAGTCTGCTTTCCTGTGTATTTTCTTAACTGGTTTGGAGACAGGTCATGAAGAGTGAGATAATCTGTCAGGAATGGCACAGGTATATTTGTTCCTGCTTCAAACACAAGGACAGATCTGAAAGCCTCAAGAGGTCCCTTGCAGCCCCTATAATCTGTGATTTGCACAACAAAAAATGACTAATTGACAGAGCTGTCTAAGGTCCCCTGGACCACACACCTGCTTTAGATGGCTTGTCATGGAACTCAATGGCACTAACTTTGCTCACCCTTAGTTCTTTATAATCCCATATTGGAAATGACTTGCATTTCAAAATAAATCATGATCCAAATTTTGCTAGTGTTTTGATGTACCAAATTAGGGATCACACAAACAGAAATGCTTCAAATAACTTGTTTCAAGAGCACTGCATAATTCTTCATCACTTTTTAATGTAATACAATACATATATAGATAAAACAAGATCATTATCAAATAATAATATGATTCTATAATTTTCCTAGTATTTTCTAGCAAACACTCCTAAAAAGATCAACACTTACTGCTCACTGATATCTGCATTATCAGAAATATTACAGAGTGAAAAATAGAAATTTTCTTCAGAATTTACTACTTTGTCTTGCCAGAACAGTACAGGCTGTGAATCTAGCCACCAGGACTGTTATCAAGGAAGAAAATATTTTTCTTTTGATCTCCTTTTCTAGAATTTGTGGGACCTTTATTACACAGCAGTAAGTATGGAAAAATAAAAGCATTAACTCCTGAATTTCAAGAAAATCACTTATGAAGTGGTCATACAAGATTTATGTTTAATTATGACAATAAAGCAAGATCCTCTAGGTGTGTCATGTTGGCACAGTTAGGTGCGGAAAATTCTTGATAATAAGGTAACCCTTGGATTAGATTCCTGCATAGTCTTTGGATCAGACTTCATACCTCATGCTCCTTAGATTGATGAACACTGTCATTTCCTTATTTATTTCTTATTATGGCTCCATTTTAAAAACTCTGTAGGAATAAGGACATTTGGATACCTAAGTCTCCACAGTTAACCTCTCTTTCTGTATATAGATAGACAAAAATGGATCATTACAATGATGGTTTTGGATAAACTTACTCTTTGACGGAGATCTGCTTCTAGGTACCCTTTCTCCACCGACATTCTCACATTTGTTTTTTGAAATCTCTTTTTTGGGTGAATACATATGCTCTTGTTCATAAAAAAATCCCAATAAAGTCAGCAGGATTAGGCATTTTACTGGGCAATAATCCATCTCAAGATTTGGAAAGGTACCAAGCTACAATTACCAAGACTACTGACGGATTAGTAAAGCAACTAGACAAATTCATGGAAGCAAAGGGCCCCACAGGTTATTAAGCACAAAGCCATAACCTTCATCATTTTGTCCCTGTTGGGATTTTTTATTCTTTCATCATACATTTGAAATTTCTGGGTCAGAAAGGAGTATTGGGCTCCTTTGGTCTAACTCACTAAGCCTGATCTTACTCCATTTGCTTCTTGTTTACCTTGTATGTAACAGGTGATTTGCATAACTCTGCAAGTATGGGTAGCTCCTCTATTTAAAGTATTTAACCCACATGGTTACTCAATGGTTCTAAATAATTTAAAAGTAATCTTAATCTAGTATTTTTAATTTAACTTAAACTCTGAAACTAAAGCTGTCCAGATAGGGCTCTTAGTCATCACTTCTCCTTTCATCTTAATGTTTTGTAAAACCTTACTAGTTAAAGACTAAATAAGAATTTCACAGATAACATTGCTATGTATCATACATATACTATCTATTTATCGCAACACCTGTTTCAGTTTGGAAATTCATAAAGCCTAGATGAGACTGTGAAGGTACTCAATTGCTAGTAGGGTGAAATGGGCTCTATTAATAAATATTTACAAGGGTTTAATCGTACCACAGAGGAGTGTTACTATATTGAACACTGCAGCTCTGCCACCCCAGGAAATGCTAGGAGCAGGCTGAGCAGGAGTATTTGACAAGCTCTGACAGTTCGAAATTTGACCTATTTAGTTATTTGATCAGTCCCAATGATTGATACATACAACAGCACGAGTCTGGATTAAGTTTAGTGTGGAAGTCCTGCCATTTGCTAGTTCCAGTTTCTGGCAGGAAGTGTATTTTGAACACTGATAAATCTAGTCTCCAAGGGTGACTTTTTTCTCTAGATGCATATTCTGCACAAGAAGGACTGTAGCTGCTCAGGCCTAAGGTCTGTCCAGCACAGTGTTCTGTCTTCAACAGAGGACAAAGGGTAGTGATAGAGGGAGTTTAAGACCAGGTCACAGATAGACGGAGCCATTTAATTATGGTGGTGATGTGGTGGCTTACAAAAGCTGCATTTGGTACATGCCCTCCTTACCCAGCACAGCAGCATGCACATGGTACGCTGCACTGATTTGAACCTTCTTACTATTTACTCTGTTACATTGCTAGTTTTCAGCTCCCTGTGATTTAGCCCTATTTCCCCTTTTGACTACAGATTTTATAAGTAAAAACATGTATCTCTGATACAAACCCTATATTAATAAGAGTAGTGTCAGACCTTATTTTAGAGAAGCACTGACACAACCATGATTAAATTGTGTTCTCTAATTCTATTATTATCCTTCTTTAATTAAAATTCCAGTAAGGAGATAAAGCAGTTTTCTTGAACAGTGCTGCCTATATTAAAATCTTCCAGATTTCTTTGTAATCCATGCACATGACTATTTATGATATAATATTTATATCTACCACCTTCAATCTATTAAAACCTTAAATTACTGTAGGTGGATACTACTAATGTATCATTACTGCAGCCTGAAATATCACATCACAAAATACTCTTTCGGCTGCTAAACTCAAAGAAATTTCATTTGTTTTAGATGAAAAAATTATCACTTGGGCACTGCCCTCATATCTTGAATTAGAAGTTTAGTAACTCCTTGAATTTTTCTGTATGTGACATATATTTTAAAATTCTCCAAACAAAACTTAAAGTCTAATGGAGGATTTTCTCTTGCGTGTTCACAATTCTGTGGACACATGCCCACACAGTCATGTATGCAGTTTCTTAAGGGGAATTATTTTGCTGCATAAGCTTAGAGATAGGACACTGAGTTATGCAGTTATGTACCTTCTGTACTACACTCCTCTTATGTGATTACACAAATCTCACCACAGAATACACGTGGCCTCCTTGAAACACAGCCTTGGAAATCCTCTTCAGCTTGCTGCCCAGCAGACTGTTGCACAGCTGAGAGGTCATCCCACTGCCCTTGAGCAGGCAGAAAAGAAGCTCCCCATCTCTTGATCAGAGAAGGCACTGGGACGCTGCCTGCTTGGTGCTGCCTCTCATTTAAAGGTCTCATACCTTGCTGATGGAGCAATTCACAATAAGGACCCAATTCAACACCACTGCTGTTCATCATCTAATACATTTTTTGAGAAACGAATATCATATGGAATTTGCACACGTTTCATGGTTCCTCACTGTACTTGGAAACTGTGTCAATAGTGCTTCATCACTGAAAGAAAGCCACTGCCCTCAAGAACGAGGCATGGTTTAGCATGCAAATACATCTGAAGAAATAAAGCAACATTTGCCATGTTAGAAAGAAAAAAAAGAAATTGTAGGTTCTGCTTTGTTTTAATATTATATTTTCAACACTGTGAAAAGCAGTGATACTCCTCTGTAATATTGTGAATAGCATTCAACAAAATCTAGGCAGCTCTTCAGTATTGCCAGAAATACAACCTTAAGTGATACTCTTTGAACATACTCAGTTCTCACAAGAGAACTGAGCACTACCAGCAAGTTTGAATATAGTCTATGACAGTGTGACTTGAGTGTCACACATCCATTTATCATCCTACACAGTTTAGAGTATTTTATATAATTTATGTATATGTGTGCATATGCGTGTACAGACAACTATAGACACACAAAATTACAGAAAATTACAATTTTAGTTTTTTTAATATGAAAAATAATGGACATGTGGCCAAAATTTTAAGTAGATAGTGTAAATACCTAATCCATTTGAAGCTGATAACTCCAGGTGTGGCTACCAGGAAGATGACTGAGTTTCAGGTAATTTTGCTTATTTCCAAATATCAAGAAGAAGCCACAAACTCAACAAGTTCCACATCTTGCTCTTTTGCTAAAATACCGCCACCCAACACCTCTTGATTATAGTATTGTTGCCAAAAGCACATGCTACCTTTTGAGTACATGAATGAAAATTTTGTGGAAAATTAAACAAAAGTTCTCAGTGTTACCATTTACACATTTGGTATATTTAGAGCAAATCTTTAGCCCAATCCACAGGCTACATAAGCAGATAACCCGCATGAAAAACAGGAGGACATGAAGAGCAGTTCTTTTAGTACAGATTTTCAGATTATTACAGTTTTTGAGTTTGTCTGTGTGCAAGAATAACAGGAACAAAGGCTTGAGGATCTACTTAGCAAAAAAACCTTCTTGTACTGGTTGGTCCTGCCTTGCAAAGAAAGTTAAAGCCTACATAAGATTTGGTCATACAGTCTCAAGGGAAGTCAGATCTTGCTTTTAGCTCAACCACACCAATAACAGGGTTGTTTCATAGCATAAGGAAAAAGAGAAAAGGGAAAACTATACATAGAAGCAGAAATACTGAAAATGGCAGGTTTCTTTCCAACTTAATAAACTGTTGGTATCTCTAATCTCTGAAATAAGGAGGACCTCCTGAAATAAGACATATTTCAAGTCAAGGTTCACACCAAACCTGGGTACTTGAATGATTTTTCTTCCCCAGACTCTGATATACTTTATCTATAAAACTACTGAACTCCATTTTTTTTTTCCCCCCAGTGGTAGCTTGGTTTTTGACTCTTAAACACTACAGTGATGTGCGTCACACAAAACCATAAATAGGTACTAAATTAGGTAACCAGAACTAACATTTAGCACAAAAAAAGTCCTGGAGTTATTTGTCTCCACATCTCCGCAACACCTCCTTTGCAATTTCATACACTTGAACATCTGTGGTTTTCTTTAGCTAAGGAATAAATTCCAGTCAGATTATATAAAATTGTCTTTATAAAAAGATCTTCATGTAACGTATCCAAGTAGGGACACCATATGGTATTTTGGGACCGGTCAGAATGGACCATCATTAACTAAGTATTATTCTGGTTTTTGAATATCTTTCCAGTTTAACATTTCCTCAATTATATTTTCCTTAAGGAAAACAATATTTCAGGTAAAAATAATATAACAGACCTCAAACATGCTAAGAATGCCAGATTATGCCTTTCTGTTATCACATATGGCAATAACTTTGTACTTAAAGCAATCATAATTCTTCATCTGTTTTATCTACCATCATGTTCTGAATTACAAATTCACATGACTTTTTTTTTCCATATGTGCATCAACATAGATGAAATCACATGTAATTCCTGCAAAGTAGCCTACAACAACAGGTCCAAATGAAAACATTGGTAAGACCTGTTTCTGCAGTCATTATTTAATTCTTCTCTAGTCAGCAAAATGTACTGCTGGTGGTAATTTTGCTTTATGTATCATGAGAATACAAGTAAAATTGACATTGAATACTTATACTTCAGTAGAATTGAGTGTTTTTTCAAATTAATACAATGTTCTGGATGATGCATGTCCATGGAAATAAACTAAGGTGAAAAACTGAATAATAAATCAAGAAAACTCAGTCATTCAATTGCATAAGACAAGGAAACCTCACTCCAGCAATTCATGGGGAAGCTCGTGAAGTTCCAGCTGTACAGATTGGTTTATACTGTGCTTGTACAATGGAATCATTAAAGTGGTGGTAATAACACTAGTATCTTCTAATAGAATAAGATCTTAATTTTATATTTTTGCCTGTATACACAGGACTTCATACTTAAGACTGTTATGTCAAAACTAGTAGCTGGTTTAACAGTTTGAAAATACGGTACTAGAGGCACAGAAACCACGAGGAATTAAACAGGGCTGTTCAAACAAAGCTTATCGTGATATCATCAAAATTGTTTGTTTGTACATCTGA
Source organism: Hylia prasina (assembly GCA_013397195.1). NCBI lineage: Eukaryota > Metazoa > Chordata > Aves > Passeriformes > Sylviidae > Hylia > Hylia prasina. Next base: position 270,175 of record VYXD01013778.1, on the reverse strand, counting down.
GGGTATTAATAGGCTAAAAATTATTAAAAACTATTAACTGTCAAAATCCACTAACAGCAATCCAGGACTGGTTCTTAGGAAGTAGGCAAGGGTGCTGTTCAGAGGAGAGCGCAGTATGTAGCTGAAAGAGCAGCTGGGAAAAGGACCATCCTTACCAAGTGAAGTGCTAGGTGCAACCCTATCTACACTTCCAGATAAGGCTGGCTAACACCACCTGTGTCAGGACACACAGGCCCTATATAAAGATCATCCTGTCTGCAGTGGAACCACCTGTGTGTAGGATTTGGCTTTATACACATCCCTTGTCAGTGCATTCATTTGTTGCTACTGATTACTAAGGCATCTTCACAACTAAAACTCCAAGGGCTCAAAAAATTAAAAATTATCCATCTCTTAAGTAATTGAAGCAATAACAAGACTTCAAGTCAAACTAGCAAAAGGCTGATTTCCCCACTTTCAGAAGAACCAATAAGATTTAAAATGTTCAGAGTTTTGACTGCTTGTTCCAATTCACTGGATTTCATTTTCAAGACAAATTCCTAACTCCATTTTAGGCACCAGCTTCAATGAGGGCTTGTAGTATTTCCTTACACCACCATGTAACTTCTTGAAACAGCCAACTTTGGAACTCAAATAATTTTCTGTTTGAAGTAGTGACATGAATCATTGGAACCTATGTTCTCAACCTATATAGGGCTGATATCACAGTTCCATGTAATGGAACCAGTTGTTTTTCACATTAACTGTATTAATGGCAGGCATCTACACAGGCACTACTGAGTAGCAGAGAAACTATCATTAACTGACTTGCTGTTAACAGTTCACAGATTTCTACATGGAACAGTAAAGCACTTATTACAATCAGGCAAATATGACTGACTTATCACTTTGAAGTAATGAAAATATCTTGAGAAAACTAAAACCAATAAAAATCTTCAATCTCTCTTAGCCAAAATGCCTATTGAAAATATTGCTTGTATCTACTGAAATGTGAAAACATTTGTATTCAAATAATAGAGTAACTTCCATGTTTCTAAAGATGTGGTCATTTTCAGTGATATGAAGATGGATTAAATTATATCAACAACTTGAGCAAAACAATACTGCTAACTACTAGGGAAAAATTCAGCTTCATTTATCTACAAAATTTCCTCTAAAAAACAAGACTACAAAATGAAGCAATCTTGCTCCTACTACCCATGATCACTGTCTCCACTTGTTCTTTTTATGGACTTCAAGTTAAGAAATTTTCAAATAAATACTTGTCTAGTTGCATAATAAAAACATGAAGTATTTCAGTCATACTAAAGTATGTTTATAAAGAACAGACCAAACACTGTACCAGAGTTCTTCCCTACACACTTACTAAATATAATTCAAGAAAACTTCTTTTAGGTTTGTACAGTGGTACAGTTTCAGTGGTAAGTAAATTTCTCTTGTGACTGCTAGCAGGATTAATCTCTACACTTTTCTGATATCACAGTTCAAGTCTAACTCTATGATTCTAAGGGCTCACTACCCTTTTCAGGAATGCTATGCATCAGGAAGAATGGGTATAAATTGTAGTGAAATGCTGAAAATTAACGAGAGGCCTTAATTGTGCAAATATAAATTGTAATTAGGGGCTTGAATGTGTTAAAAGGTTTACTGAGTAGGAATACTTCAACCTTTTCATCCAGAATTTTTGTACTGTGAACTTTTGCAAGTGTTTCACCAACAACAGTTCCATTTCAAAGTACTTTACTAGATGATATCTAAACCCCATTATAGGTTAATTTGTTTATCCACGTTTCCTTTTTCAAAAGTCAATTTCAGTCAGTAATACTTCAACAACAGTGCTTTCACCAATAAATAGTAATGGTTGTTCCTTGTCATTGAGAGTCCTTAAATGTTCATAAACAAAACCTGTAGCCACTCTGAAATTCTGGTCCCCTACTATCATTTTTAAAAGCAGGACAGATGTAACAGATAACATATTTGGCATGAGGAGTGTTAATCATTGTGACCATGTGAGACTACAAGAAAGATAATTATAAACAATCCTAAAATGTTTGACATGTTTTCTTTCAGTACTGGGATTTTTTTAAAGCTGGTATTTTCAAATTACAATTCCAGGGTAAAATCCTGGAAATGGATATATATGGCTTTAAATCTTAACTTCTAGAATGAGTTTAGTGGGTTTTCAATTTTAGCAAATATCTAGCTAACATACCAAACTACCCTAAATGCCATTCACATCAAATGCAGAGGCTTTAGCAGCTTCCCAGTTAAGGCAATGCTGGCAGAAATCCATTTCTAATGAGTAATGTATCTCCTAAAAATCTACAGTAATTTTCTTTCAGAGCCAAATAGATTTTTTTTTCAATTATCACTGTTTTTACATCTCTCTGCTTAGATTGCAGCAATAAACTGCAAACATCTTCATGCCCTCCTTAAAGAATATCATCTTTTTAAACAAACAAGGATGTTCAATATGAGAGCTGAGAGCTTCCTTGTGTTGAAAGCAAGTAAGAAGTGCTGGAGGTGTGGGAATTCTTCAAAGCAGCACTATGCTCAGGGTTTTTTTGCTTGTGAGCACTATTTCTCATACTCCCGTAAGTATTTGTGCCAAGACAATTTTCACTTCAAAGTTCAAACTATTTTGTCGTTTCAGGCATGATTTTCAGATCTCCGATGTTTGCATAGAAGGTGACAGTATTGTTGAATTAGAAGTGTTGGGGGGAAGGTGGTGGGTGGTGGTGTGAAAGATAATTGTGAATACAGTGGGATCATTTTTTACAGACAAGTAACGTCATAAGTGTGAACGCTTAATTTATTATTTCCGTGCTTCAAGTGGGAATATGCTTCAGCAACTCCTATCTTACAAGTGGGAATGACACCTCCTGAATGTATGCAAATTCCTCGAATCAAAGGGTAATTTTAAAAATAGGCTTTAAACAGCAGGATGCTTGATTAATTCACATACTGGATATACGACCCCGACTTTACGAAGCTAAAACTGCAGGTTTCAAGGCATGCTTCCTTGGAAGCAGAGTATAGCCGGGATCAAAGGATCATCTTAGCTGTAACCTCAGCCGGCTAAGACCTGCTTTCATTGTGCTATGAAATCTATCGGAAACTTATTAACCAGACCCCCCAGGAGGGCTCTTCAAAACATCCCTCCCTGAAAAGCCTCCCCTTCTCTAGAAGGCAGCCCGCGTCTCCAAACCCCAGTGTGCCCTGCAGCTCCGACGGGCCAAAAATAAGAGGATGCCCCGCGCCCCGGTGCCTTTCAGGCGTGTCATTTACGGACATAAAACTTAAGGAGCGGAGTACACCGGTGCCTCCGAGCCCCCTCCGAGCTCGTACCCCCACACCCGGCAAAGCCCGCCCCACAACCCCGCGGCCGGGCAGAGGGCCCTGGCCGTGCGCTGCGGGGAGAGGTTCAAGAGCCGGTCTCGCCACGCCGCGGGCCCTGAGTGGGGCTGCCCGGGAGCGGCGGCGGCGGAGCGGGGCCGGGGAGCGGCGCGGGCGCTGC
>VYXD01013778.1:231690-265740 GCA_013397195.1 Hylia prasina | reverse complement strand
GGGGGGCAGGGGCGGGGTGGGCGCGGGGCTGCAGACAGCCTGATGGGTCTGTTGGCCGTGAGAATCCCTTCTGGGGAGGAGGATGGAGACTTCGAAGGAGGGATCTGTCACTCTGCAGGTGTTTGTCCGTGTTTGAAAGGCTGGAGACAAAAGTCTTTAACGCGGATGGTATTTATACATTTTATGTGCTGTAACTGATACGAAGCTGATTTGTGTATTTTCAGATATATGATACAGTATTTACAATATACACGAAACAATCTCACTGTGTTTTGAAACGCAGTACTTAAGACCTGTACCCGGTTGCGTTACCCCCTGCGCCGCCGTGGTCCCAGCCGGAAGAGTTGCCCGCTGTGGCGGCAGTGGGGGAGCCTGAGCTGGGCTTTCGCGGAGGCAATGTTACTAAAGTAGGCGAAAGCAAACTGCTCAGCTCTGTTTCAGAAACGACGGTGACAGTCAGATGGGTTCTTCAAGTACTGATGAGTAGATTTGTTAAAAAAAAAAAAATTCCTGATTTCTTAGAGAAATATGGCTTGTGCAGAATTGCATCCCGTATGTATTTGCATGTGAGTATAAGGGAGTAAATTTGGTGCTGTTTGCTCGCTGTTTGCTTTGTTAGTTCTGCACCCCGTAAATTTTGGGCTGATTTCAAACAAATGAAACAGAGGGTATATTTTGAGATATTAGTTCTCAAAGAAAGGACATTCCTATAAGTTCTGTGAACATAGCTGGGCAGAGGAGAATGTGCTTATGTGCAAAAAGAAAAAATATGCGGCATATATTTCAACCATTAATATTGAAATGTCAGCATTGGGCAGAAGAGTTGTGGGACTGTTGGGAACTGAATGTCCAGGAATTGGAAAAATCACACTTTTAATCCAAATGTATTCCTGTAGGATTCAGCAGTGTCCAGTAAGGAGCTAATCTCACTTGAAGCCTGTCATGGTGGACATGCATATTCATCTTCTCTCTGGATTCTCTGATGCTCTGTTGAAGAGAAGCCTGAAGCTTTGGTATAATTCGGTTTAAAAATCTGACAGTCATGAGATGCAATTCCCTAGGAAATGAGGCTTCATATATGTCGTTGCCTACAAAACTGTTGGTCTTATCTGTGCCTCCCTTAGCCTTTGTGTAGCCAATATGCTTAGGCATTCCTTTTTTTTGGGTGGTGTCATGAGCAGGTAATTTCTCTAATACAGAGATGAAAAGCAGCTCCCTGAGGCTGCAGACAGTTAATGAGTGCACAAAGGAAATGATTTATGTCTTACGTACTTTGCTGAGACCTCAGCTGGGCTATCTCCTTTGCTTCTCCCGCTTAAACTACTAGGCAGTTCTTAACTAGGAATTTGCTTGTGGAAGCAGCTTCTGGTAAGGATGCATCACTTAATATTGCTGCTGCCTTAGTGTTATCATCATTTTCTCAGACAACTTCTTTGGAAGATGGGGCTCATTGATCTACCCCTTTACTATGCCAGCCATAGTGCAGTGTTTTTTTTAAGACTCTTTTTGGCAGTCATCTTTACTAAGTTGAAAACTTGAGTTTGCATAGTTTGAATTAATTTGAAATTTTGTCCTTGACAGCGTTGACAACATCAGCTTTTAAATGAATTGTTTCATGAACCCAGGCTGAATGAAATGGGACCAGGGTATCCCTTCCAGCTGTTCACCCTGTCTGTTTGTTGCCTGGCTTATGCTGTGCTGGTGGCAGGTGTAGCTGTGTTGCATATGAAGCAGGTAGTCTGTGCAGCTTGCAGGCTGCCACTGTGCAGCTCAGAACTTGTGCTGATCTATATTACTATTTTGATCTGTACACTGGATTGCCTTTATGCATGACTCAGCTTCCTGTCACGGTAGCTGCCACCTCTTTGAAAGCTGAAATGGACAGATGCCTCAGAGTGGTAATCTCTTCTGCTGCCCGGTTTCAATCTGTTTGTGTTTGAGGCTCAATGTCCTAAGCTTTAGCACCTGTGAATATAAAATGCTGGGAATGAAGCACAGTGAGGCTGAAATGGAGAGGATAAAGAAATGACTACAGAGAAATGAATTTATTGCTTTACCTAAGACTTTATCAGTATGAAAGCACTCTGGCTGCACTCAGTTAGGAGATTAGTTGGTGGCTTTTCTCAAATTAAAAATAATTATTTTGTTAATTCAAAAAAGTAAAAATCAGAAAGCAGTATGTAAACCAAAATAAAATCATGTCTAGGGTCCTTCTGTATACATAAGCATACATCAAAATGATCCTGTTTCCTATTGAATAACCTGTTTTCTAAATTGTTCATTTAGAGTTATGTTAGAATCAGTGTCTGTATTTGAGTCCCCACACTAGTTATGTGGAAGCCACCTGGATAGAGGTTCTTGTCCTGTCGAAGATGGTAGAGCATTGCCTGAAGGCGTGAACCCCAAACTTTCACCCTGACTTTATTGTACTTGCAGGAGATCTACAGTGTCTGTCATTAAAATTAGCGCAGGAAGTATCCTTGTGTCAAACAGGAGTAAAACCAGATCTGTGATTCTGCAAGTCACTTCATATAAACATGGCTTGATCATGAAAAACAATAAATCTGCATAGTAGCAGGGAATCTTTGCACATGTGCACTTGGTGTATGTTTTTTTCCCTGTCAACATAATGTTTCTTGGTTATCCTTCTGTCCTTATTTGCTCTGAGTTACATTTAAATGAAGCTACAGAATTCATTCCTTGGTAAAACACAAGTGAAGTCGAGTTGTTCCCGATGGCCTGATCCTGCTGTAATTCAAATAGAGTAGTGCTTTATTTCTTGAGTAGTCCCACAGGAAATGGTAAGATGCTGAAGGTAGGAAGAACAGTTCTGATTCACATCCATCATAGTCAGTAAAAAATGCACCAAGTTGTTTGGCTTAAACCCAGCATGATAAGGGTTTGCAAATTAAAACCAGCTCTCTGAGTCAAGTTGTCTAAAAATGAGCATTACCAGATCAGTTCTACGATGTTGAAGAGCTTAGGCAGTAACCTGAGTGATATGCTACAGGTAGTGCAAACTTAACAATGCAAACTTAACAATGAGGAACACTTATTCTGTCTGCAAGCTAAATTTAAGTTCTTGTTCATATGTGTTTTAATACTTCAATATATATTGTGGGGTATGCAAAAGCACTTGGTAGTAGTTCAGTTTCAGTCTTACAGCTATCAGTGGAGACAGGCTCAGTACTTCTGTTTGAAGGCATATTTGTGGCTGACACTTTTGGAAAACCTACATCAAGTATGTGACAGGGTCACAATAGTTGAGGGGTTTTATTTATATCTTTCAAGTAAAGTGTTTTGCTGTGCACTGAAATATAGGCACTGTGGTATATACCTGAAATACCCCTCAGTTCTCCTCGGATATTTAGAGCCTGATTCTGCCCGGGGCTGCATGGGCAACCTTGCTATTGTCTTCATTCCAAACCAGTAACTATTTGCAGGACTTGGGAAGGCAAAGTTTCAAGATCAGGTCAAAAATCAAGACTTAAGGGTCAGCAAATTGACCAGCATCTCCCCTTTGGTGTAGAAATTGAAAGACTCCTGTGTAGGGTTACATCATCTGATGAAATAGTAACTCAAAGCTGTGTTACTTTGTTGCTCCTGAGCAAGCTGGCCCAGTTTCACGAGCAGGCGACAAAGGCAGTTGCCTAGAGCGACAGACAAAAGGAGGCAATAAAATCACATTCTAAGCAAGAACAAGACCCTGTGACTCTGTGCCTGTTTTTGGCGGCTTAATGAGGACTCAGTGCATTCCCCAGGCACCGTTCACCTCGAGGTGCTGATGTGCTGAGACTGAGCAAGCTCCTTACTACAGGAGCCATGGCCACGGTTGTCTGGACATCCCATCTATTTGTGCTTGTCTCTGCTTCAACTTGCTGCTGCTGAAACTAAGTGGAGAAACTTTATATGCTCCTCCTCTGCTCTTTTTCTTGACAGCGCTGCATTACTTTTGCCAAAATGGTTGGATTGGCAGGAGAGCAGGGACAGCTGTGCTAGAGACTAGAGAGCTCACAAAATTCATGCTTCACTAAAAATCCCCTTGTTATTATTAGCCTTGCAAATTAGGAATGACAGGCTGCTGAGACTTACTGAGTTTATATTTATGTCAAGAAACTGATTGCAAGAAATAAGACATGCCTTAGTAAATCTTACATGGGTACTGGATTGTGATATGGACCTTTTGCAGCCATCTCAGGCTTCAGTTAACACTACTTGATGTAGGCTTCCATTTTCCACACAGTTTTGAGTGCTAAAAATGCTTCCTTCCTTTGCTCCACTGCTTGAGCTCTGACACCTCTAGGCTTCTGGGATGGATCTCTTCCATGCTGTGAATAGGTTGCTGTATCAGGCTTTGCTAACAGACTCGGCAGAGACTTCAGTATCACTGACCACATGGTTAATAAGCTGTAACAGAGAACCTGTCTGGAATGACAGTCATTTTGCCCTACTGCTTTTTCGAGGAGCTGCTTGGAGCAGCAGAGATTGGTGAGCTGACTGCAGGGGCTGAGGTGACACTGCATTGGTTTGCTTTAGGTTCACAGTTGGTTTGTTGTGCCATACAAAGGCATGCACTGAAAGCATTGCTAGGTCAGCCTTCACCACACATCAAGGTCTGTAATAGAAAGAAAGGAAACATGTATGGATTACTAAAAAAGAGACAGTCTAGTCTCATCAGAAGTAATAAGAATTTGGAAAATATAGTACATTTCATTAGACTGCAAATTTAGTCAATCACTGTGTCATCAAAAGGAGATTTATGGGAGGCAGATTATCCCACACTGACCCACTGGAACGTTCTTATGCTTTGTAATGCCTACATTACTTCATCTAAAAGAGGATGCTAAACTTGGGTCTCATAAAACAAGGACAAGTTTGAGTTTCGGTATTTTTAATCCAGGAAGACGTTTTTCTTGTGGGTGAGCCTGTAATAAAATTCTGCTAACTTCTCCATGTTCTTTGCACAATTTCATAAAGATTTTTTTTTCATTTTCCCTTTTGCTATTTTGCTTTTGAATATACAGTAATGGGATATGTGTTAGGTTTTCAAATCACTTCACTTTCACAAATGCTAAGGAGAGGACTCCAGCCTAGAATATGATTTCCAAATAGGGAGGAATGAGAACAATTCTGGCTTTCAGGAGCTGTCAAGCAATGTGATTATGCACTTGTAAAATACACAGATATTTCAAGGAAAAGAGAGAGGTTAATACCTGATTGGGTTTGTACCTTTGTAAGCACAGCTGTAGTTCATTTCTGCCTCCAAGTTCCAGTTATTTTAAATCGTGCCTCCTTGAAGGAAGGAATCTGCCTGGACCCCTGGCTTGACAACATACTGGAAATTGAAGATGTCTGCACCCTGGATTTTTTTTTGTTGTTGTTGTTTGTTTGTTTAAATTTTTTATGTGGATTTTAAAAAAAATTCTATCTCTAGAAATTTTCTGTTTTCTTTGAAACTGAGCAAGGCAAACATAGCCTTTTCTCTAATGTTGTAAGTGGCTACAGCACATCTATAATTTTATCGCATCTCATGCTTGATTAAAAAGGTTCTTTGGACCTAAAATAACATGATTAGTTTTGTGTGTGTGTTAGTTTTTACTGGAAAATTAAAAGAAGCCCTTTTAATTCATGCAGTGTTCTCTTGCACACATATGTAGATGTACATATGTAGATTTACCCCCCAAGCATAGGTGCATACACACATGTACACATTCCAAAGACACACAAGAACATATGGATAACTAAATTCACATGGAGTATGCAGTAATGAGATTTCCACGTAAGTAATTCTAATTTGCCCACATGCCTTTAAATTTTACTGTGTTGCACATAAACGTTATAGCAACCTATAATTAACTGACCCAGTACTCTCTTTTACAATCCCTTTTCATAACCCAGTGCATAAACGAGGGACATTCATTTAATGAACACTTTTGAGCTCTTTGTCAAGGTGTGTTTGGAAGCAGGCTTGCAGGTGAAGACCCTGTTATAAGCAGGTTTTTAAAAACTTGTGACGTGTCCCATATAATTTACTAAGTTAGTAAGTGTATAAGCATTTCCATAAGCTGAGGAACACCCAAGCCAGAGGAAGTTTCATGTTTCTTTATTGAAGCAAACTTGTTCCACTGAAGCACAGGAAAACTAACACCTAAAGTATCAATTAGTTTTGGATGCCCTCTCTGAGGTAGCAAGGACTGCATTTTTTCAGAATAACTTGTATTAGATACTGAGTGCAAGGCATAATTTTTATCAGCTTTGGCCATAGCTGAGAGTGTTCACTGTTTTCGTATATTAACCTTAGGACTTCCAAGTCAGGTCCCCAGAAAATGAAGAACCTAGAGATAATAACCATCCCTGAAAATTTAAATAACTTAATTAGCATCATAGGAAATCTGGGGTAGAAGCCAGGACAAAATGTCATTCCCTCCCCCTCTGCAATGTTAACTTTCTTAGCTGTGAAAGTGGTTCTTTCCTGTAATTCCTTGCCTCATTCCTAACCTCAGCTAAAAATAAATTTGCAATCTGCTTTATTTTTTGGTTGTATTTTATCATCCTTAAAGGTAGTTATAATAAAATAGGCAAAATATGCTCCCAAGTGCTTTTAACTTACTCATTAAGCCTCATTTTCCCTCCTTAGCCCACCTTCTGAGTCTTCTCACATACTTGGTCTGCTTCCCTAGGGACTTTATCCTACTCTACTCTCCATTTCTTTATCCCATTCTGCTTCTCTTAATCAGTTTTTTCATACATTTCCCAGATTCCTCTCCAATGTGTTTGTCTCTTTCCATGGCACAACACCCATTTTTCCCCTTTTCTAGCTACAGGTCCTCTTTTTGTGCAATGTGAGTGTCTGTCTGTTGTTCCTCTCCCTCTTTTGCCCACCTTGTCCTCATTTTTTTGGCCAGCCACTTTTAGTTCATCTCTCCCTGCGCTTTCCAGGGTTCATGATTTCCCTTAGCTGGTTTGAGCTTCTCCTCAGTTCCCTATTTTACTTCATTCTTCCCTTTCACCAAGGGCAGTGGGGTGGCCCCTGCTCCTCCCTGACAGACACTTCAAGGACAGTGAAAAGGAGCTTTAATATTCTAGAATATATATACTGGTGGTAGAGACAAGCGTTCCCATATGATGAGAACATTTGAGATGGACCTAAAGGCTTCTGGGCCTAAAAGTTGCTTATGGCAACAAAGAGGATACGCATTGCACTCTCTCTGAGGAAATACAAACCTTTATTCCAAATACAAACCAGAAAGTAAAGGAAGAGGAGGGACAGAAGGCTGAGATGTTTCTCTGAGAGTCTGTCCAAGTTTCTGTGTCACTGCTTTTGCATAGATTGTTGTGGCAAGGAATCTTGGAATCATATCTGAAACAGAAATTAGGGAGAGGCTGAGCCTAGGGAGTATGTAGATGTCTGCAGCTGAGTTAAAAGAGGCCCATCTGCTGTGCAGGGTTTCATCAGTGTTTTCTTCTTCTAAGTGAACTGTACCTACTGCACAAGTGGCAAGTCAATTTTAGATGCATAAGTCAAAATATTCATGTTGCAAGGTTCCTGGTGAATAAAATTTAACACTCTGATTTTACATTTGTGTCTCTGTGTATATATTTATTTATTTGCTCACATTACATGGAAAATAAAATCACTGCTCTCTGATGTGTTTGCCTGAATAGAAAATGCCATTTACACTTCATTCTTAATGTGATTTTATGGGATTTATTGACATGGCAAGTTTATTTTAGACATATGAAGACCTGGGGGAGTAGGATTATAATAACAACATTAATTTGTCTTCTTAGTGCTAAGAAATGATAAAGAAAAAAAAGAAAAAAAACTTGCTAAGCTTTGTTTAACCTGCAGGGGTTCTGGAAAAGCAGCTGTCCCTTTTTAAAGTCTTTTTTAGTGTATGCCACCATTTTTCATTTGGGTCCAGACTTGATACTGCAGCTGTGCTGGAGGAAAAGGAAACTTCCAGCTTTCCAAGTCCAGAACAATGCACTTAATCTTGGAGGCATGCAGTGGGAACAAAAGGGAGTGTCTTTACATGAATCTGATTATTCTGGCACAGAAGTGGTGGCAGTGGATTTCTGTGTCTAGTCTACTGTTGCTAATAGTGATTTCTGTAAGTTGATGGAGCACAGAGTACCTTATTACCAAATGTCTTCACAGACATGTTTTGCAATCATTGCCCTGTCACAGTTGTACAGTGCTGTGCTCTGAAGTGTTGTGAAGGCCCTCAGGCAGCCTCAATGTAAAAACATTTGCTGAAGAGCAATGAAGACAACTATCATCATCCAAGGGTGAATTTTAATTCAAAATAATCTTTATCCACAAAAATAATTGGTTATTTGGTGCATTGTTTCAGTAAAATGATTTTTTAATTTTTTTTTTTTTTACAGAAGCAAGAATAGTTTAGTCTATTCTTGGCAGTTAATCATATTTGCTGAGCTATTTAAATAATTCAGTAACTCTCTTCCATGAGTTATGCATTGCTTATTGTAAGGAATTACATCAGTCTGTCCTTTTATCAATGTAGGTATGTATAAAACAGCAGATGCAAAAATAGAATTATAGAATCATCAGGGTTGGAAAAGACCTTTAAGGTCATCAAGTCCAACCATCCACCCAGCACTGCTCCTGTAACCCCTAAACCACATCAACATCCCCCAGTGCCAGATCCAGATGTGTCTTGAACACCTCCATGGATGTGACTCCACCACATCCATGGGCAACTTATTGCAATGCCTGACTACCCTAATAGTGAAACATGTTTTTTAATATCTAATCTGAATCTCCCCTGTCTCAGCTTAAGGTCATTTCCTCTAGTCCTCTTACTGTAGGTGTGTTGGAAGAGACCAGCCCCCGCCTCACTACAACCTGCTTTCAGGTGCTGATAGAGAGCAAAGAGCTCCACCCTGAGCTTCCTCCAGGCCAAACAAACCCAGCTCCCTCAGCTGTTCCTCACAGGACAAAACATGTCCTGTGAGGAACAGCAAAAATGTTTTCAGGGCTCCCAGCTCTACAGTCACTGAAGGTTGCTGTTAGGGTGAGATGATGTACCAACCCTTTTTCTGCATTCCTTTTTTTTTTTTTTTAAGAAAATCTGCCTGTTTGGGCTGGATGGGAGCGACAGCAGGCAGCAGGCAGAGACAAGTGCCTGGTCAATCACTAGGTGCTTAACTCCAGGCACCAACCTCTGACTCAGTCTTTGCCAAATTCTCTGTGAGCAGGTAAGTGTGCTGAACAGGCCATTTGATATTTCCTATCAGTTGAGCTGCCTGAAGGGTGCAATCACTCAATTTTAATTTTCCTGTGCAAGAGAGCTGGCAGATGCTCTTCCAACAGACACGGTTTTCTCTTGTTTGTCTGGATGCCAACTGAAACCAGTTGGATGGCTTTAAATCTTTTATAAACCAACTATGTAAAAGCTTTGCTTTAAGGTGTCCAACTACCCACAAAAAAAATCTAAAAATAATAAATTCCTTCTTCTTCAAAATTAGAGCTTGTTCTCCCAGTAGGAATGTGTGAAATTGCTTTATTAGCTTTTTTGTAGCCACCTTCTGTTGACAGAAGTGAGGCCTGCAGATGCAAAGGGAGAGTTCAGACGTGTTTGGGGAACCCAACCCCAAATTCTTAAGTCTCAGTTGAGGTGGTTTTTTACTCTTTTTCTGTTTTAAAAAAAAGGAATCAAAGCAATTGAAGGCATTTTATCACTCCTTCCCCAATTCATTTGTTCATGAATGCACATAAAAATGTGAAAGATGAGGAGAAGTGTCTTCCTTTGAGGATGTGAGTATTCACACCAGGTGATTTCAGTAGGGGACAGAGCACAGCTAGAACTGGGATGAAGCACATACAGTTAAACAAATTATTAGATCCGAGTCAGGAAGATGATTCCCTCCAGGCAGGCAGGGTATTGAGTGTATTTACCCCACAAATTCTCATGCTTACAGTAATTTTGTGTCTTTGTAGTGCTGTGTGCACTACAATGTATGCAGGCTTCAGTTTGTTACCGGGTGTTGAAAAATGTGTTATGGTGTATTATAAATTGCTGCTAAGGAAAAATGGTTTTTCTTTAGGTTTTCTTTGCCCCAAATATATGTTATGTATTCTCTTCAACTTGCTGATGGAATTTTCTACTGAATGAGATATGGTCAAGGTGTCAGGAATTAACTTCAAGGCCTGTCAACATTTGCAATGACTAAACAAGTTAATTAGGACTAGCTCATCTGGGAAATTTAAGGACATAATTCCAGGTGATCATGATGCATCTTTGGCTGCTGCTGAATCCTTAGTTCCATAACTGCCAATTTAGGTCATTCAGCCTTATGGTTTCTGAGCCTTCTTCCTTAGAAAATAATTCTTTCCAAGGATATACAGAAGCTAGGGAGTCAAAGCTGCAGCAGATGACTGAATAGGTTTAGCAATAAGTTTATATGCATCATTTCCTCATTAGTAAGCTGGGAGGGAGCTGAGATACAAGCTTTAGTATCTCCTCGCCTCACAGGAATTATGGAAGTGTTAGAAATCATGAGAAAAACATAAACATAAGATCCTCCAGGTTTCACTGTCTATTACAAATTTCAGTAGTTGTGATACTTAAAATGAAAAAAACTTTAAAAAAAATTTGAAATAATCTAATTTACCAAAGCAAGATTTGGCCAGGACAACGGACTTGAGTCTACTAGTCACGAGAGGACTATATTGGTACTGTCATAACACAACTGCATAAGATGTCATTTAACTCTTCACCTGGAAAATAGCATTTTGATCCACATTCTCTGCTAAATTCAACTCGTGGCATTGAATCACTGAGGGCAGATAGGTGTTACAAGTTACCATGGCACCTCCTTGGTGATTTCCACTTCATGGTTCCCTTGAGCAGCAGTGTCTTTTGAGTTTTTCACAGCACTGCATCCTGGAATGGTGTGTTTGTATTGTGCTCCTTCTTCAATTTTTTAAGGTATAACACCAAAACTTAGTCTTTAAGATTGATGTTACATTAAGATGTTTCTCTTTGAAGACACAAACGTGAGGTGTGAAACATTAGCAGCTCAGAGCAGGTGCTGGGGCTATTTGCATTGCTAATTCTGTCCACATCTGCAGCAGTGCATGGCAAATAATGTGGTTTCAGTTTGGTGGTATTTGGGGACACCAGCAGCACAGAGGTTTCTTAACATAGGTGTGACCTGTATTTAGGAATGATTTAAAGTTTCATTCTTCATATTGAAGGTGTCATAGGGTTGCTTGCTGTTCTCCAAAGGAGATGGGCAGCTGAGCTGTTCAGAAGATAAAAGCACAGTTCTGAATAATCTGTGGAGCAAATAACTGTCTGTGCCTTCAGAGTGCAGCAATATCATGATTGTTCAGAGAAAACAGCACTGAAAATATCTGACAATAGTAAAGTCTCACAAAATTTATGTTCATAAATCTATTACTCACAAACTTAATTATGTATCACAGTGAAATGTATAAAGTTGTTTACTTTGTACTCTTAAGGGCTTTTGGGACATTTTGAAACAGTATAGAAACAGCTGGCACCTTATAGCTGTTACATTTCTGAGTCTTGCTGTGTTTTCAGGACACACTAAGATGATCAGTGACAACTTTATTTTTTGGCCATATAGATTCAGCTCTCTTCAGTCCTCACATCTGCCTCTCCAACTGGGGCTGGCTTCTATCTCTGTCAGGATGTGCTGCAACTCAAGGGGGATTTTCATTATGTACACTCAAATGGCCATTTCTTCAATGGATGTGTTATTTTCTCTGAAATCCCGTTTTCTTGGACCCTGTAGGAAAGCACTGGAGTGAGAAGTACAATGAATTATTTATTGGAGTGACTGGGTCAGGTATGTGGCAGTAGTGTATTTCAAAACAGTGAAAAACAGTGTGCAGTGAATAGCAGCAGCTTGATGTGATTTTCTGCTTATAGTGGCTTTTCAGTCTCTAAGAACCAAAATTGAGAGTATGTATTGAAGTGGATGAGGGAGTGTTTTCCTGTTTTCTGACATGGCATGAGCTTTATGTGTTCTTAAAGCTCAAGGTTTGGGGAGTGCTGTTGTTCTGTCTGGCCTGGTACAGGCAAGGATTCAGCTCTGCCTGCAGCTTCCAGGGTAGCACACAACTGAGGAAGAGGAAGAACTGTTAGAAGAACATGTTGTGGGAAATCCAAGCTCAGGGAAAGATTGCCTGGACTTGGAATGTTATTGTGGACTCCTCAGAGAGAAGGCCACTTGGGAGAACGTGCAGAGGAGGATCCTGTCTATGATCTACTGGGGAAAGATAGCACAGGAGGTGTTATGATCCAATTATTGCAATTATTAGAGATGCCTCTGCCTGAATTAAGGTGCAAACAAGACCATATGCCAAAGCCAATAGTAAGGGTTTTATTTAATAGTAAATATGATGTAGAGAGAGATAGAAAGAAACAGGGAAAAGAGAGAGTGGGGGAGAGAGAGTGACAGAAAGACAAATTAAGTAGAAAGATAGTCACCACTTCTGAAGATCTAGTAGTGTCCCACTGGTCCTCTTCTGGTCTTCTCAATGGTGAGGATCCCACAAAACACAGAGCTCAGTGAGATAGGATATGTTCAGGTACAGGTGGGAATGCCCAAGCACCTTCCCTGGGGGGAGTTTTACTCTGCCTTTTGGATCTGTTGTAACTTTTGTGGATTATGTGCAGTCCTCTGGTGGAAGGCCTCAGAAATGTGTCTGGGGGGCACTTCAGGGGTCTTTGATGGTTTGTGCACCCTTCTGAGACATGGCAGATGCCTCTCACGTGAATGTGATCTTCCCTCAGGGTGGTGGGGAGGTTTACAACCAAGCTAGTTTATATAGAAGAAGACAATTGGCATGATAAAAAGCACCATCTGCAGGGTCTGCTTCTTATCTGGCCCAAAACTCAGCTTGTAATCTCTGGTGGTGGCTGTTCACTCCCTCTGCTTTATGCAGAGCAGAGGTTTTGCCATCACCCTAAAAACTCTCCTGTTCCCTCTTGGTTTGCAGGGAAGAGTGTGGAAACCCAGACTCAGCAAATGAGTCTGTGGGCTATAGCTCCCCCCAACCTTGTTTACATCTTTTTAGACCTGAGATCACTGGACTATTGAACCACCTTTGTTTTATCTCAGGTTCCTGTCTGGCTCAACTCACAGTCCAATTTCCCCAAATCCAGGAGGCATACTGGATACATACAGCCCAGGAAGAGTGGGCTTTGGTGGTGCAGATGAGCAGTTGCTTCTTTGCACACTTTGCTACAGTGGACAAAGTCCTCTGGTGATCTTAACAGTGTTTAAGAATTATGATTTTTAAGTCTCTTATAGGAGGCCAAAGAGCACACACTGTTGGGAGGGTTCCTGGGAAAGAGTGAAGGGAGTCCATGGGAAGATACAGCTTTCCATTGATTTAATAGGCTAAGCCTTCAGTGCTACATAGAGAAAATAGTCCTGTTCTGATATTTTTCTGGAGCTGGTGGCAGAGGATGACTTGTAAGCTTTATCAGAGGCTACTGGACCTTGATATGACAGGAAAAAAGAAGCCCTAGAATATATATTTACTTGAATCAGCCAATTTTCTCGTTTGTCCAGAGTGTTAATTATTCCTTGGTTGGGGGGGGAACAACTAAACAAAAAGAAACATATTTGAAGAGACTCTAAATCCAGGTAGCACACAGCTGTCATTGATTTTTCATGAGCAAAAAGGAAAGGTCTATTTTTGTTCTTAAGCAATCTTTTCACTTTCTTTCTTTTAAAGCACAATGACAGTTAATGATTAATACACACAGTCCACACTGCTGCCAGCAGGAAGCCAGCATAAGTGTGGAGGAAGTCTAAATAATCGAAGGGAAAAGGTGACAGAGACAGCCATTAGTTCTTCTGGATAAGAAATTCTTCACTGCCTGGCTATTTGCCCAAATGAAAGGGAAAATCTACTGTTTGAGCAGAACAATCTGTAGACTTCATGATGCACTTATCTTGGGTACAAAAGAAACAACAGGACTCAGTCTTTTTAAATTAATAGAAATTGGTGCAAAATCCCGTCATTTTTGATTGTGTCACAACACATTATTGGGCTTGTGACAAACCAGCCTGTCAGAAGTAACTGGGCAGCATTCCAGAAACAAACACCCTACAGCAGAATGAATGATATCACACTGGACACTTGCCTTCACAGAGTGACTCCCCCCCCTAGACATCCTGGTAGTCACAGGGGACCCTGTGTACTTGCAAAAAGGGGTGGTAATTTTTAGGACTGAGAAAAACAAAGTGACAAATGTTCAGCAGAAAGAAAACTAGCTTCAGTAGTTTCACCAAACTGGGTGACAAACCCCAAAATTATCTAAAATAAACAAAAAATAAAATAAATAAAAAATAGTAATTAAAGAAAATTAAAAGACCAAACTTTTGTTTATTTTCCAAATTGTGCATTCTGAAACTCTGTGTCACGGGCTTAAGTGGAGAATATTATTTCGTATTCTTATGGGGAGAATGAGGATCCTTTCCAGCATTTTTTGAACAAACTGTGGATTACTGTCTCATCTGACACTTTGCATAATTTAGTTTCCTTTGATTTCTAGTCATAATTTAACATGCATCATATCACAGGCAGTTCTATCTTCTATAGAAAAGGTTTTCTAGAGGAGCTGTTAAATGTGCTCATTTAACTTGTGATGTAAAATGAGAGGGTGGAAGCAGCAGTTACATCCAGCTCTAGATAGCATCACACCTTGGACAAAGCTCTCCAGGCCTGTGAGGTGATAGCAATGGTGCCCCGTGCCATGAAAGGGTGTGTGTTGCTGCCTTTCCCTCTGGTGTGACAGCTGAGCTTTCTGTCAGCTCTGGTAGTAGGTATAAAGAGAGCCATTCAGCAGAGTAAATTTGAGGTCCTTGACTGTGACAGGTTTTCTTAAAGAGTTTGTGTCTGCTACTATCCTCCCTCTTGATGATGCCTTGATGCCTCTACTCAGCCATGGTGAGTCCTCATGTGGAGTGCTGTATCCAGTTCTGGTCTCCTCAGAACAGGAGGGACATGGATTTCCTGGAGTGAGTCTAAGAGATAGTGATGGGCTAAAAAGATGATTAAGGAACAGGAGCATCCCTCTTGTGAGGAAAGGCTGAGGCATCTGGCTGTGTTTAGTGTCGAGAAGAGATGACTGAGATGAGACCTCATCAATAAGTATCTGAAGAGAGCGTGTCAAGAGTCTGGAGCCCAGCTCAGAGGTGCCAAACAATAAGACAAGAGGCAGTGGGCACAAGCTGATGCACAGGAAGTTCCACCTGAATATAAGGAAGAGCTTCTTTAAAGTTCAGGTGACTGAGCACTGGCACAGGTTGCCCAGATAAGTTGTGGAGTCTCCTTTGGGGACATTCAAAACCCATGTTCCTACAGCCCTGAGTAACGTAGTTGACCCTGGCTGAGCAGGGAGGTTGCACCAGATGACTTCCAGTGACTCCTTCCAACCTTACCTGTTCTGTGATTCTGTGAACTAGAATTAATTTTTAACACGTTTCCATCCAGGGTCTCCTGAAAGTTTTTAAAAAATATCTATAAAAATACAAGGAGATCTGCCAAACATAATCTTGCATTTAATATTCTGGTGAAGACGATGTTTTCATTGCACAACTTTTTTCTGCGCAGGCATTTAGGTATTTACACATGTTCACTAAGTGCTCATCAAATGGAAATTCTGTGATTTTGTATAACATTAATGGCTGTTCACAACCAAAGTTGTATGTCTGCTTTATGTATTCCAGAAAAGTGCCGAAACAACATAAAGGAGGGTAGTAGAACTTACTGCTCTTTTAAAGGAGTTTTAAATGAAGGGGAATCATAAATGTATGTTTGATTCTTTTCTCAGAGGAGTCACACTCATTGATAATAGTAGGAACAAAGGCTGAAGAGAGAAACTGGAGTTAAAGGATTTAGTTTGAGAGCATATGATAGTACCAATTCCTTGGTTGTTAATGAGAAGGCAAGACACAAAAAGAGAGAAAAAGTAGAAGTAAAGTAGCAAAGTGAAGATAGAGAAGGTTAATAGAGGAGGAAAGAGGCTGTGGCAGGAGAAAGATGGTTGAATGCACAAGAGTAGGAAGGGCTCCACAGTCTAGACTCTTAAACATTTAGCTTATTTACAGACAGCCCTTAGGTTATGTCATGAATTTAAGTCAATGATATATTCTCTTGCTTATTTAAATAGTATTTCCTGGAGGTATTTTGCCTTCAGAAACTCAGGATGTAGCAGCCACCTTCCCACAGTGACAGTCAGTGTAGGAAACTGCAGAGAGGCTGTGACCTGATCCCACCACTATTTCCCATCTGGTAAGGTTGAAATAATTTTCCTTTCCCTGCTTAAAAATGTTGCAGCAAAAGGCAGTTGCAGGAAGATACTAGAGCAATTCCCAAGGGAAGGGTCTCAGGCGTTATAGAAAGACGTGAGGAAAAAAAAGCACTTTGAAAGATGAAAGATGGAGAAGATCCTGAGGACCTAACCTGGGAACATCCAGGTGTTAAAGAGGGGGCACATCTAGTCTTGATGGAGAGTGAGTTGAAGACTTCTGTTGGATTGAGTTTGCTGAAGTAAAACTCACGTGATTACTGTAATCTTCTAGAGGAGGTGGAATATAACTTTATTTTGAGAAATATTTTTATGCACATAGTTTGCGTATTTAAACTATTAGAACAGTTCTAATGCTATTCCTAACAGAACTAAATTACAGAAGGGAATTTTACTCATCAAATAACTCATAGTAGGTCTTCAGAGATTCTCAGTGAGACTGGGGAAAAAGTAAAAATAATAAGTCCTCTGTTTTGATTGCTACTTCCATTATGTTTCTTTTCTAATCCTGAGGTTTTTTCTTACCATTTTAATATCTTTGAATTTGATACATTATTTCTAAATATAGAAAAGATGAAAAGTGCCAGAACTGTCAGTAAGGCTGCTTACATATTATCGTTTGTGAGGGTAGTTTTCGTTAAAACCATGCCATATTTACAAAAAAAATCAGAAGCTGATTTATTAAGTTTCCTGGGCACTCTGCAGTTCTCACAAGATGTTTTCCTGAGCTCCTGTGACTTCTGTAAGTTTCTCCTCATTTTGCACAGGTGATATTGATGTATCAACCAGCTTGCTTAACCTGATGAGAAAATCTGTTAGAGGGTAGGTGCTACCAGATTTCAAATCCAAAACTAGTATTTTAAATGCACATTTTGAATAGGTCACTGCTCAGATGGATCACTATGGTAATTGCAGTTTGACTTCTTCACATGAATCTGATTAAAGTAATATTTTCAGTGCATCAATATGCTTAACTTATTTTATTATCTTGTACTTTTTTGAGGTAGAAAAGGTGCTGTGGGTGCCTTCTACATTCGTTTTTTTCAGTTGGCTTGCAAAGAATTTAATCAGGTTTCATTCACTAAAGAGTATCTCCATCTAAAAAGTTCTCTTACTGACAGAAAGGTCAATGAAATCATAAGGGAACCATCAAGGTTTCCATTCCACATCCATGCTGTAAAGTTTAAAGACACTCCTATTCTATTTGCTAGCAAGAGCTTCCTCAACATTTCTCAGAAGCAAAGTAGAATCTTTTTGTCTGTTTAGTGGGAAACATCTGTCTTTAAATCTCTCAGCTCTGGAATCAGGTAAGTAGGCATAGGTGTGGGCTTTTTCAAGATCTGCTGCTCATGTACAGATGTGCAGGCATTAATGTCTTGTTAGTAAGCAAAATCACTGATGAAGGCTGGGTCCTTACCCTCTGTAAGTATATGATGATGGAAATTTTTTTTTCAGATAAGAACTGGACCAGAACCATTTTGTTTTCAAAAGTTACTAAGTAAATTTTTTTTTAAATATTCATGTTTTTTTTCAAAATTAAAAATGCTTCCTACACTTTGGCAATATTCTCTGAACCTCTATCCCTTGTCTAATCCATATTGGCCAGGTGTTGAATTCACTGAGAAGTGGTCTAAAATTCCAGAGTTTGTGTTGGATAGAGGTAGGGGTTTTAGATTCCCAGCTCCACTGCAGAGCTAAAGTCTTGTGTTATTTATCAAAAGGTTCACCCTGAAAATGTGGACCTTGAAAGAAACGTGCTCCTGTCTTTGGGAAGATCCTGGGGTCAGGCACACCACAGAGGGATTTTGATTCCACTATACGCTCCATGACCTAGAACACCCAGGCCTAGAACACTCAAGCATTTGGCAAAAGATTGTCAAGTCCAAGACATTTTTAATAAAAGTTTGTGTTCCATACATTGACATTTTCTGACAAGTATTCATCAGAACATTTCCACTGAATTTAATTCCTAAGTAACAGAAGCCATAAAATTTCATCAAGCAGTCCTCAACAATAGGATGTATTTGGGTCAAACTACATCATGCATCTCCAGTGCTAAATTAATATCCTCTCTGCTATTGTTAGTCCAGGCAGCTCATAGCTAGTCAAAGCTCAAGATAAGCTGATATTAAAAATTACTGAACAGTGGCTAAGACGACCAGAGAAGTGTTGGTATATCATGTAATTATCTAGGTACATGAGGAGGCTCTGTTATTACTTATCCAACTTACATATTTTATATAGGGGAAGCCACTGTACTATGACCCTGGGCTCATTTCCATGTCCTTTGTCTAGTCAGAATTAAATGCAAATTTTATGAGAAAAGTAACCTTGAAATGTCCAACAAAAAGTATTCAGATTATTCAGAATAGAGCTTATGAACAAGGATGATTCTCTATTGATTTAATTATAAATGGCGTGGGCAATAATTTGAACGTTTCCTTAAAGAACCTAAAATCAGATTTTAAAAATATTCTTGTAGTAGATAACTGTAGGTTTTCTTAGGATTTAAGCTTAAGTTCCATATTGTATTATCACCACCATATGGATTATCTTTGACTCACCCACATAGACACCACAAACTGTTGGTGACAACGTCTGGAGCTCCTGCTCTGATTCCATGCTAGATTATTTTAAAATAGAGACAGCAACGTTTCAGACATACTGTCCGAAGATGTGACTCTGCTGAGGGAGCACAGTCTGACATAACAGTACAGCTACTTTGCTGCATTGCTGGACGGATAAGATTTTTAACAGCTGTTCAGATATGAAACATTTACTCCTCATATCTCTACACTGAAAACTCATTTGGCTCTGAAGATAAAAGTAGTTCCTTCTGTCAAATCACCAAACACCCCCATTTCCACCCAGGAACTTGCTGACCCCTCAGAAGCAACCTGTTCCTCCAAAACTCAAATCATCTGTTTCCAGATGGAACAGGTCTGTGCATTGGAGCAAAATTTTGAAGAAAGTGATTAGACTAAAACTACAGGCATGCCCTGGTTGCCACATTTTCAAATTGCCCCTAATATGTCAGTCTGTTTAGAACAGACACTTACAGGGTAGTTGTAGCTCTCCTGTAGGAGGAAAAAGCGTTTGAGCTTTTTACGAGAAGAATGTTAGCCTTATTAAGAGGCTACAGAACAGGATGGAAAAGGTTTATTTAGTGACAAATATGAAGGAGGCCAAATGCCAGATGAAAAACAACCTGGCTTGATATCAACTTACTTTTTATACTCTGTGTCATATTTTTCATTGTGTGCTTGGAGGATTCCAGATCTAGTATGTGGCAACACTGCATGCACTGGTAGGTACATATGAGTGTGGAGTTGGGACATAGGTAATGCACAGAGACCAGCCATGGGGAAGGACATATAATCCCTACACAAAGGAAAATATGTTTCTTGAACATATACTGGAGTATGTTCTGTGTGTAGCAAGCCAGACCAAGCCATCCTTGCATAATATGAAAATGCCTGCTAGGGAGATACTCAGTCTTTAGAAATAATTCATACTTAGAAGTCCAGAAAGTAGAATTTAAGAGGCTACAAGAATGTTTCATTCTCCTCGGAATGTATTTACTATTATAAAATCAAGTTCTTCATGTTGACGCTATGTCTCTTTCATGATTTTTCTACTTTAAACAAAATTTTGGCTGAGGATTTTGTTAGATGTCAGAAAGCTCTGCAGAAGATACAAGGAAAAAAGGCATTTTCAAACTAGATGCAGTTAAACTAAATCATACTGTGCAGATCTTCTGTAAAAAATTGGCTTCAGAACTTTCTGTGCTCCTTAAATTAGGTCTGTATTAGATAGCAAAATTATTTGCACTGTGAGCAAATTAATTAATTTCTTGTTCCTTGAGATATGCTTATTGTGGGAGTAATTCTTCAGTGTCAGTTTAGCCACAATATTTATATGTGTCTGTACACCTCTTTGGAGACAGAGCTGATAATCCATCCTGTTAAAGGCTTAAATATTTCTTTGATACTAAAATATTTTTCTTTATTCCATAAGTGTCTGGTGCCACTGAAGTGGGATGTGCTGCCTAATGTGACAACAAGCAACAAACTTGGGGCCAATAGGGGATGTCAAAATGAGCCTTTTGCAAAGTGATTAATGTGACAAAACTTTTAGAAACACATTCTGTAGGCTTATAAAAAGATCTGTCAGCATTGCAGATACCTGGCAAAAGTTTTCAATTCCTGTAGTTGGCTTTAACAGCTATAATGGGGTGTTTTTAAAACATTTCAGGAACTTTTAGCAGTGCTGATCCTAGCAGAACAATGAATATGGTACTGTGTAGAACGAACACTTTTCTGAGCATTTATCCACCCACCATTTATGTCTTGACCCCAGACTCCAGCTGCACTGGCCTCTGCAGGGACTGTGCCCTTTAAATTTATCTGAATTATAAGATATAATTAAAAACAGAATTATAGACTAACTAGGAACTTGCTGTCCACTTAACCATGGGTCCTCTGAAGAGGAAGAAGGGGACCTTCTTTTGAGAGGCTCTCATTAAAATCAGTGGACATTAGTTCAAAGTCCAAAAGCACCTCATCTCTTCCCTTCATGCCCTCATCCTAACACCCAAAACTCAGGCTAAATACTGCAGATGGAAAAAAATGACCTCTCTGATTGTTCTTCCAATGGATTTTGTATAGTCAGGACAAGGTACTTATGTCTCAGACTTTTTAAAATAAAACACAGAGTGTCAATAAAAGTAGCATCATTCTGGTAATTGTATTCACATACTAATAAATGCATTGTTCACTCACTTCATACTAAAATAGGAGTATCATTTTAAATTGGTCTTCTCATTTAATTTTCCTCTTCTTAGCATTGGCCAGAGTAACCAATATGTTCATTCTTCATCAAGCAGAAATTCAACAGAAGTAAACTTAAATGGCATTTGAACGTGCTGTATTTACTTTATAGGATTTTACATGAAGAAAAATATGTGCATTATGTCACTGTCAGATTGCTGTCCCATGTAAGACATGAGGACAAGTTGGATCAAGATAATATTTATAAAGTACAAGACAAATGTTATTTCAAATGCATGCTGATATTTATTGACACCTTGCAGAGTCATCATTTGATTTAATTCAATAAAAAGGTCTGTGATAAAAGCAACAGCAGCAACTTGCACTGCTGCTCTTGATGCTTTGGGGATTTTAGCAATATTACAGAACAATGGCCAAGGAAGAGAAAAAACTTGGAGTACTCAAATTGTGACATTACACCAGAAGAAAATAAAAAGAAATTGGCAACATTTTACAAATCAATCTTACATTTCAGTTGAAGAGGAAAAAAAAGGTGTTAACATGTTTCAGTATTTGTTTGACATGCTATGTATTTAAGGGGACATTTTAAGGCTATTCATGATATATCATCTGTTTAGAATATAAGAGTAACTGGTGTTACTCTTTGACAGTCTACATGTATTTCTGAATTGAAACTCATGAAACCCATTTTTTTCTTTTTAAAATTTTGTGATCTTGGCCTCTGTAGAAGACTTTGTATAATTTAGATTTTTTTTTTAAATGTCCCGCCAATGTACATTAAAACATACACTGGTATGACATAGAGGATCTGTTACTGACTTTTGAATGAATGAATTTTAACTCAATACCTATAGTGTGTCTGTTACCAGCAGATAAGCCAAAATTTGTGCTATTTAGTTCACCAAGAGGTGGCAGCCTTCACTCAAGTCCCTCCAGACTCATTCTCTGCTGCAGGTTGACCAGATGTGTACCTGGCATTGACAGGCTTGCACAATGGTTGGTGAATATCTGAGGTGGATCCTCAGACTCTCTCTATGCTATTGGTATTCTGTGTTATTGATTGATAATAACTGGGAAAAGACAAAATGTGTGTCAGCTACTGTTTGTTTGTTATAATTCTTTCTGTGCAGGTTGTACAGAAAATCGAACTGGAAGAGTTTTAGGTAGGATTTTTGTGGGTTAGTTTTCTAAAAGTCAGATATCCAGTTTAAACAATCATTTGGCCTGTCATCATTCACAATGAGAGAAAATCTTTACATTGCATCCTGAGAGTCTTTAGGATATACGAATTGAATAGCTGGTTAAATGTGCCCATCTCTGCCTGCAGGATGTGGAGGAAACTGAGGTAACTAGTTTAGAGCAGGTCTGAAACTGAAGAAACTGAAGAATGAAAGTGAGATGTCCTGAATATTTCTGTCTTTAAATTCTATCTGAAGGCAAGCATTAATTTTCATGTTTCTTCTAAGGTTTTGTAGACATTTGTATGAATGAAGGAAACCCAAACAAAATATTCCTGCTGATCTTCATTGCCTCCTATTTATGATGGGAAGAAATGGTGAGAAAAAGCACATCACATTTTTCCTGGACATTTTGCACATTTGAGAAGACAACATTTTGTTTATTTCATGAAGATTCCATAAAATTTATAGCTAAATAAAGTTTCTAAAACCTATTAAGGCCAAAGAGTATCTGAGGTAGGACTACATATTGTGAGATTTTGATTCCTTATATTTTGTCTTGTGAAATGTGCAACAGCTTTTAGATTTTCTGACCTATGAGGATGAACACTGATAAAAACCAGATTGAGATACGATGCTCTGTTTGTGATTTAATCTCCCATATGCCTTTTGAAAGCAGATAAGTAATTTCCATCATCATTTGCATTAATAAAATCCTGGAAAAACATGTTGGAGAGTGATTTCTCTCTTGGTCATAACAGTTCTTGACATTTGCAGAATTCCTTTGGTAGCTGAAACAGAAACATCACAGATGAAGCCATGGAAGAGCAGAAGAGTTGGCATAGATAATCCAGATGCAGTGAGTGTAAGAATAATGCAGCTATGTGGGTATGCTGCCAGTGTCTCATTGGATCACAACATTCTTCCCCTGTTTCTGTGACCCCCACTGACACTGTGCTATCACACATTACTGGCTTTCAGTTTGGAGGTCCTTGAAAAGGTGATTTAAAACACAAGGAGTAGTTGCCAGTTTTTAAACTGCTCTCCCATTCCCCAGTTTTTACACTAGCAGTTCTGAGGAAAGTAGGTGTATTTTATCTGTGATGGTGATGCTCCTTGTAGTTTTCTTATTGCTAGGAATAAGATCTGAACTGTACATTTGTAATAAGAAACTCTGAAATATGTTTATAATGGTCTTAGTATTATTCGTGCACTTCAGAGACTTCTCATTCTGACTGGAGACAACTTATTGTCTTAGGCTATTCAAATAAATGAATGTCTGGGCTGGAATAGTCTGTGTAGGGACGAAAAGGAGAGGAAGGTTAAAAGCTAAATGAGATCATTCAGAAGATTTACAATCAGCTGTGAAAGCTGTTTCCCTGCACTAAAGCTAATCAAGACAATGAATTTTCATGTTTGTCTTGTACTGCAGAGGAAATTGAATCAGATGTCTCCTGGGGATTCCATTATTATTTGGTATTCACACACTGGCACCCACACTTCTACATCTGCTGGCAGTGAGAGAACTTAGATGTACACAGAGTAGTTACTGTGTGTGCTTGCAAGAAAGTGAAGAAACAACATTTCCCAACAATCCCCAACCTATGTTACCTAATGCAGAGAGATCCAGCACTTAGATAATGAATGTGTTAATTCCCACCTGTTGGGTGATCCAGTTTTGTCAGCTGTATGGGACAGATTTGGTTTTTTTGGATCCCTCGTGGGCTGTGTTTTGTTCTCACTGCTAGGAGTAGGGGAAATGGTTGTTGCCTGACACAAGGAGCTGGTTTGCACTGCTGGGCTGTGGATGGGGTGATGCTTGGGACTGGTGGCAAGAGGTGAAGGATTTGTACCTGCAGCAGCAGCCATAGTGGTCCCCTGTGGCAAAGCACAGCTCGGGCAGGGACAGGAGGAGATACTGTTCAAGCATCATGCTTTTAAATTTTTTTTTACCATAAGCCTGCTATTATATTGCTGTTTCAATTTTTTTCTCTTTTTTCTTTTTGAGAGGGGCACAAAATAAAAAGTGACCCTTTAAGTACCTTGGGTAAAGAGAGAAATTACAAAGTAATAATTCAGCTGAAACTATATGTGCCCAGCTAAACTTAAAGCTGTCTCAGGTCATCTGTTTTAGAAGATTAGTCTTGGTTGGGATTAACTGTCCCTGGTGCTAACACATCATATTTTGGTAGTTAAGACTTATTCAGTCAATTCCTTTCTGGTATCTCAAGATTCATAAACTATAAGCCAGTCTTTGGCTTTTCAGAATCTGCAAAAAGCTTAAATCAGTAAAAGAAAAGCATTGAGCAATTCCTGGGACATCAAAATGTCACAGAATAACTCTCCTGTTTTTATTAGGTCCAGAAGATGTAATGAAGATTTCTTTTTTCTACAAAAAGAGTGTGAATTAGTATTTAAGATTAACTGTCCCAGACTGCACATTTCCAGTTTTCCAGAACTACAGTTTGCCATTTGAGGAAAGCTAAAAAACCCCTTTGAGCTGCTACTTCATAAAAGATAGTTACTCAATACAAGGATTTTTTAAAAAGCAATGCCAGTAGCTCTCTCTAAGTAGAAATGGAAATTGGACAGGGTTTCATTAGAAAGAGCTAAGTCATTAACATCCCAGTTCTTTCTAAGCTATGAAAGCCAGTTAAAGCTGCTATAGACTCATGGCAAATGTATCCAGCCCCTCCCTGCTGCCCCATGGAGCAGGTGTTCCCCATCCAGCTCTAATGGGAAAGTGGGCAGGTCAGGTGACACCTGCACCTAGAAATAAGGAGAGGAAAGCTAGACTCCTCTTCATGGGCTTTCCTCTGTTTTGCCTTGTGTTCTTTGCCTCTCTTGTAGTAAGAAAGGTAATGGGAAGATTAGTTTGCTCACACTGGTGGGTTTTTTGATGAGAAATGCTATAAGTGGGCTATAAGTTTCTGTCTGCTTGTTCCCTGGACGTTGAAGGAGAAAAAGGTAAGTAGAAATTTGCTTTTCTAGGAGCTAAGGAGGAAAGAGAGACTGACAAAAGTTCCTAGGCAAGGACTCTGGATTTCTTTTTGAGAAAAACTCTAGGAAGTAAGGCTAGAAAAAAAAAAGTAGAGGAATCTTGTAGGTGTGGTCATGTTTGTGGTGTTGTAGTACGCTTCAGCATATTTGGATTTTTATTTCTGAATATAGGAGAGATACTATTTGAGTGTTCCTGGCTTTATATAAATTGAGAGGGAATTCACGACTCCATTAGGAGAAGTTGGAGAGAAATGTAAATTAAGTGTACAGCTAAGAAAAGAAGCTGTAGCTTATTGGTGATAAAGGAGTGTGATCTACTGGCTTGTGATGAGGAGCTTTCCATGGAAATAAAAAAAAAAAAGAAGGAGGAGAAAGAAAACTTAATAACAAGCTTTCTGAGTAAAGTTTTTATGATTTTCCACTTGGGATGAGCTCATTCCATAATGCCCTGCTTCTACATGCGTACACAGGCTGCCTTAAAAAGGGAATATGCAAAGGCTGAGGAAGTGCTTTCATGTGTTGTAAGGTTTGTAAAGTGGCTATTGATGAAGAATCATTCAACTGCATATCTGATACCTTTGGCAGGTGATTGTACTTATTGCTCTACTTCAGAAAAAAGAATCTATCAAATGTGTGCAACTCAGTCTGAGCAATATTTCTGTTTTGTGTGGGTAGTTATTTTTTTATGTACAGCAGCTAGAGCACTAACTGTAGTCAAGTTTGAACAGGCTTTCCTGTGGAGATGATTTTTGCTAATTTGCAAAATACTTTTCTTTAATGATTGAAAATACCTTTAAATTGTGAGGTAGTGAACCATCTCTTCCTTCTCTACATGCCCACCCCATGCATCTTGGCTTGCTGCTAGCATGATGAGGTGAACTTGGATGTCTTTATCCTTACAAGAGGAGTTTGTGTGTAACTGAATTTAGCTCTTCAGGATGCTTACACTGCCTTTGCATGTGGCAGAACAGAAACCAGATCCTTTGTCAGGCAAAGGTGAGGGGGAAACAGGGGCTTGCTTGGTTTTTAAGTTAGTAACCACTAACTAGTTAGTAACTTCTGAGTGGCGCTGATGGGCTAATTAGCACTACCTGATTGTAGAGATAAAAATGCTATGTCCTTCTTTTCACTGTTCTCTCAATTCAGCATGTTTTACTTTGTGTTGAAGTCTAGCTTTCCCTTGAGACAGCCAGGATATACCCCTCTGCAGTCTGAGTGCTGTTCTTGTCCTGCTTGGTCAGCCATACAGGCAAGTGAAGCTTATGTCTGGGGTCTGGGTGAGTGAGCAGAGATAGTGGTTTAAATTTTGCAGAAGCTTCTTGAAGACTGGCCTCTGCTTTTGAGAAAGGCTTACGCATGAGGTAACTGTGAGCTTGGATGAAAGAGCTGCTCAAAATCTGTGCAGTGAAAACTCTTTAAACCATCCCTTGATGGAAGGAGAATTGGTGAGTTAACAAGAGAGTTGTCTATCTGAGTATAATGGAAACACTAATGTGCATAGTAGCAGTTATAAATTTTGGGAGTTGCAAGCAGAACTTCCAGCTCCAGTAAACTGGCTTGTAGTTGCTTATGTTGTCTATGAATGGCCAGCCCTCTCCCATGCCTCTGCCATAGATGCAAAACAGCTCTGTGTGACCCACAGGTGTTGGAGCAGAGGGATACTGGGTTGTCGTTCACGTGTCAGACATGCTCTTGCTGTAAAGGGTGTTTGATCCTGTGATTTGCACTGAGACTAGCCAGGTGCTGGTGCAAAGAGGTGCTCTCTTCAAATTATCTGGATGTGCTTGAGCTAAAAAAACCAATTTCTGACTGAGAGGGGGAGAGATGCCATTGTTTAGCCATCACCCTGTCTATCAGGGTTAGATTATGCTAAAGATGCCTCATGTTAAGTTATATTTGGCTAAATTACCCATAAAACTAATATTTGTTTCACCCTTTGTGCATGTCTTGCCCTGAAGTTTCAAAGCATTGAAATGTTTCTTTGGTATAATAACGCTAAATAAATTTTTAAAGTAAGGGGTGAACCAAAGTCAGTGCATCAGGAAATATGGTTATTATTATATTTATGTTCTTATATTAAAGTATCTAATTGTGATGTGTAGTGATATTGATAATAAGGAACTTTACCTGTGAATTTTCAGGGAAACTATACTTTTGGGATGTAATTAATGCAAAAATAGTAATATAATCATGAGGTCTTCTAATACCAAGATTTTTTTTCCATTAAACTCTTGCTTGTATGATTTTTAAACTTCAGAACAAAGTAGAAAATGTTAGGTCTATCGGGAGATACTTGCCATAGAAGTGGTTTTGGCGTGGGTTTTTTTTTTGGCACTTTTTTTTTTTGTGTGTGTGTGTGGGTGTTTTTTTGTTTTGGTGGCGGGTAGGGGATGTAGGAAAATATATGTTGCTCTCCTATTAAGATTTGTTTATTTTTGCAACAAGTGAAGTGAGAACCCTTTAATGTGTATCTTGCTATAGCTACTCCTGTGACTTAGTGTGCTTCCAAGACATGAAAATTGCTAGAAACTCTGCCTGGTCTAGATCCCCTCCCAAAGAGGATCCACGCAAGGGCAAAATGTTAGACCAAACTTTTTTTTGGTGAGGTTGGACACTTCATGCATGCTTGCTGTATCTTTAAACCTTTTCTGGTCTTTAATGCAAACCATTTCAAGGAAAGCAATGACTCTAGTGTACTTTTAATGCACTTAGTAATGCCAATAAACAGAGTTAGTGGACTCAGCTGTAGTCAGGTAGGACCTCAAGATCTAAATTGGAAGCTGAAATGACCTGAAACATTGTCCTAGGTTAAAAATGTAAGATGTGCCCAAAGTATGTATTCTATCACCATCTCCATGAGGTGTTGGAACCAGGTGGGGCAGTGTTTCCTTTATCTTCTGCTAATGGCCCATCAATGCCTTGCCCTATGACTCATAGATAACTCCCTCTGGGAGCTGTCTCTGCTTAATGGGCCATCAAGAACCCATTACATGACTCATAGAATGATATCTGCCCATTGTGAGATGCTCCGCCCAGGGGGAGGAGCCAAGCATTCCCACCTGCATATAATCCTGGGTTTGGGACAGCAGAGTCAGCTTTTTCCTCCACTAGATCCACGGAGGACAAAAGCTACCAGACCTTTCTACAAGACCACTGCTTTGACAAGACCATTTCATCTGGACTGCTACCACCACCCTAACTAACAGGGTGTCAGGTTGTATTCTGACTCTGTCAGTGGTATTTTATACTATTTGATTTACTTTACTTCTTTTCTTTTGCTGTTATTAAATTGTACTTCTGACTTGGAGTCTCTCACTGGTTTTGCTTTTAAACCAGCACAAACATGAAATAGGAATGACCTTCAATCAGTTTGTGTAGGTCTTAAACTGGCAGAAATTTGAGTAAAACTGTCTTTTATGCCTTCCAATCTCATTTTTAAGAACTGTCTTATTTAGTACCTTTAGATGGTAGTTATGGATCTTATGTGCTGTGCTGATTGATGCAGTAGTCACATGGGACTTGGACAAACAGGATATGTCATCTTCAGAAGATGCTGGAGGAAGTCCCTTGGAAGAAAAATCACAAGGAGGTATCATTTTGATTTCGCTCATGGGAGTGCTCTTGTTATCATTGACTGGTATTCACCAGGACTACAAAAATCACTGACTTTCCTGAAACAAAAGAAATCAAGTTACTTGAAGTAAGGCTATGTAAAGAAGATATATTTGAAGCAGTATTCATTAGAGTGACCACTTTGATAGAGTGGTTTTTGCAACATTCTAAAACTGAAACTGTATCTAAATTTTGATGCAAAAATGTATGATATAGAGAAGCCCAATGAATCACAAGAACTGACACGCTGAGCAGGCATTGTGCTGGTCATGCAGTGATAAATTTCCACCAACTTTTTTCTCCAAATGCCTAGACCATTGTATTTCAAAGCATTCTTGATTCCTTCTAGAGAAGAAAACTGAAATAGGTCAGAGTGACATTGACCTTTGAATAAAACTCAAACTTGATTTGAAGAGGAGCCTTAGGGCTTCTTTCCAGCTGTCAAACTTGACCTTTCAGTGTAGTCTGTTTTGTTTTGAACACAGATTTTCACATATCTACATATTCATGTCAAACTAATGCTCCTGATGTCAGTTACTGAGTCAGGTATTCAAAGCAGAACAGCAAACAATTTTTGGTAGACAGCAAGCATTCTGCACAAGATGCAATCACCTAATACAGGGTAAAATCTCATTTCAGCATAAAGCTTGTTGGATATCATACAAGTGATAAGTAACATGCATGTTGGGATAAGTAATTTTAAAAAGAGCTTGAGGAGTAGAATAAGCAGTTTTTTTACTTCTTGCTGTGCAGATGAACTATGAAAGTTTGTTTTATTTCTGTCTCTGTAAGGCTGCTTTAACAGGACCAGATGGCAGCCCATGAATTGTGGTATAGCTAGAGAGAAAATAGGCCTTCATCACAAGCAGCTAGTCATGAAAATTTAAGGGCTGTATTAGTCTTGATATAAATGTGCATATAAATCTTGACTAGGTGTTGACGGGTATAATTGTGCTGGTTTCAATACAGTACCTTGTTTGCTAAACAGCGAATTAGCTGAGGATGAAGCTGCTCATTCAAAAATAAGTGATTTTGTGTGAGCTGGAATAAAGTAGGTGTGCTCACACTTCTAGCAATTAAAATTTTGACTTTGTAGCTTTTATGTTGTGCCAAGTTCAGTGGTGGAAATTTCCTGATTTTTCAAGTTTGGCATGTATTAGAATTCTAGCTGGTGAAACAGTTTGTTTGCCTAAGTGGAATTTTATTGCAAATGTGAGCACTGAGATTTAACTTAAGAGTGAAATGAATACAGTGGACTCAAGCAGCAATAATCTGTAGTTACTATTTGATTTTTACTTTAATATTTTTATGGTAAACCAGTGAAAGAAATTTGCAACGATGTAATGTGCATTTCAGGTGCTACTCAGCCTCGTGTTCTTTTGTTCTGTGTGAACTCTGGACTTTATAAAGAAGAATTTCACAAATGTATTCAAATGTAAACATTTTTGCCCTTGCTGTGGCTCAGTATACCATGTCCTATGCAGCAAATCCAGAGTTGGTAATAAAAAGGTCTGTTTTTCTGTCATTGGTTAGAGAAAATGGAATTGTGAGTCCTTTATACAGATCTGCTGGTGAGTGCTCTTTCCTGACGGTTCTAATTGGTTTGGCTTCCACCTTAATTAAATGTTCTTCCTATGTTCCAAAGGGGTAGTCCATGGAAATCCTCTGATAATTGTAACTATCA
The DNA here is from genome assembly GCA_013397195.1 of Hylia prasina. NCBI lineage: Eukaryota > Metazoa > Chordata > Aves > Passeriformes > Sylviidae > Hylia > Hylia prasina. The sequence continues at coordinate 235,154 of VYXD01013778.1, read as the reverse complement.
AAGTCCAAGCTTCATGTTGTCAGCTGAGTGTCTGAGGAAGGAGGGTGAGCAGAGAATTACACTTTTACCTTTCTGTTGACTTCCCTGAATGGACCTGAATTTTCTGAGGTAGGTGGTCTTGGTCAAATTGCAATTGGCTTGGGTTCTAAAGCTTACCTTTTCTGTCAAAGGCCTTATAATGCATACTGAGACTAGAATTTTAGGCATATTGGCTTAGTTTTAGTCCCTCTTGGGTGATGTGCTGATTTTATCAAGGATGCATTAAGAATAACTATCTTCATGCTACACATGATAGTGAACTAACTCTCCCTCTAGGGAGGGTGAAAACTGAGTCTTAAAGCTATGCATGAAATTCTGCCTCAGTGGCTGACACTGCTGCCTGAAAGGTGTGCAGGTGGATTATTTTTATTAATGTTCTTAAGCCACTAGAAAATTAAAGAGTATTCCTGTCTGTAGGGAAACTTATGGGATTAAATGAGACTGGTCTTAATCTTAAAAGCAAATCAAATACAGTAAGCCTTCAGCTAAAAAACAAAGACAGATGAGTACCGAAGCATGTATGGTTTGTCAGTTGTGAACTGGCATCTCTGTGGAAGTGAATTGGAAAGAACAACAGACTTGACAGAACAGCTCTCATATGCACAGTACTGTCAGGGCCTCCAAATAAATGTGAGATCTCTGTAGGTAGGATTTGAGAGGTTTTAGAGCCTTATAACTTTATTTTGTTAATCCAAAGTGGAGCTGAAGTAGTAGTCCTCCCTGACCTTGCATGGATTACATTGTAGGTACCTGGATTTATGGTGCTGCCTGGCACTGTGATGGGGTTGCACTTTTCAGCTGCTTGGTGGTGGGAGGCCAGTAATAAACCCCCAGTTTTGTCACAAGCCAAACTAGCTGGGTTTGGAAGCTGAGCTCTGTTTCTGATAGCTAGTTCAAAGCTACCTGCCATACTGACTGCAGGTTATTAATTTGGGTTATGCTTGTATTGTTTTGTCTGCATCTGTCTGGAAAATGATGTGTGTCTTGCACATGGCTTGTTTGCAGATCAAAGGTGAGTTTAATATAGTGACCTACTGAGCTGAGGAGGAGAAAGGAAATAAAAAGAAATGAGAAACTAGTGCTCTACATACTTTGGAAAGTAGCACATTTGGACAGGGACACTCTATATTTAACAGGATATAAATCAACAGGTCACTCATGTGGAATTGTTTGTGGATAAAACTGTCCATGAACAAGGTGTAAGGAAAAGAGCTATAGATGTAGTCATATCAAAAATGTCATAGCTGTGGAAATAAATGCAGGTTCTATGAAAAAGAATATGCTTGAGAGCAAAATGGTCATGTGCTTATTTAACTGATGATATGAAAATCAATCCAATTTATTGGACAAGAAAGCACATAAAATAGGAATTTTTAACTCTGGAGATCAGTAGGATTAAATGGTTTTAGGCTCTATTGCAAAATTCATTATTTCACTGACTTATTTTTGTTCAAGAGCTAGGAATATAGAAGGATTATTGAATATACAACTACATTGGCTTTCTAAGAAAAAAGTTCTGTATAAAGACAATATAGTGGAAAATTTAAATTCAGCTGTAGAGAAGGAGAGTTATATTAATCCATTTTTGCTGCAAGTAAACACTTATATAAACTGAAACACTTATTAAAAAGGTGCTAATTAACGTTTCAGTTCTTCTTCATGAAAAGCAATCACTTATCACTTCTACTACATTATAAATAAACCGGTGAGAAGTACTTATACTCTTATTTACCGTGAAATGAATATTTTTTGACTTGTATTTTTTCAGCTGGGAGCTGCTGCATCACTATAGTCCATCACAGTCAGAGTTGTTTTTTTTTTTTTAAATCAGCAAAACACAATATCTGGGTGAAAATGTGTATTTTAAGGGCAAATAATTATAAAAAAAATTAATCTGAGAACTAATTAATGTTGCAACTAGATTTTTAGTGTGCATATAGTCATGAGGAGAAGCAGTTGGCAGGCTAGTTCTTGTTCCTTTCAATGTACACCTAAAGTTAAACTTCCATATTAATCTTCTGTCTTGCAATAAAAAACCCCCAACTTTGTAGACATTAAAAAAGTGTGTGTGTGTGTGTGTGTGTGTGTGGGGTGTAAATGAAGTCTCTTCTATTTTCACTTTTTTGTTATAGTAGTATATGAATATCATGCAAGTTCAATATTTAAGTTGTATGAGGCAACACTTGCATTCTACATTTGAAATGGCTTCCAAGTGACTAAACCTCTTCCTGATATTTTCTGCTATTTCTCTATTTTTTGAAAGGATAGAGGAATTAACATTTAAAAATAGGGAATGAAGCCATTTCTGGACTAACTACTAGGTACTGAATCAAACTCCAGGAAAGACATTTAAAGATATTTAGGATTGCTTTTGTTAAAAAAAAAAAATAAAATAAATTCTTCTCCTTATAAACCTGTGAAGAGCTATATTTACGCTATGCATATTCATTTTCTCTTAAGCTATATCAAGGAATTCATTACAGGCTTGTCAACTTTAACCTAAAAGCTATTCTTCACAGATGATATCTATGGATTTGTACATTTTCAAGCTAAACTAAATTGAAAGGAGACCTGACTGAAGTTTTAACATGACAAAGGGAAATCTATAGTATTGTTGAATAAGGAATGTATTGCTAGAGATCATGAGCCTGATCCTTCACTTACTTGCACTTGGTAGTCTTTAAATTAGAAGTTAAAGTGGATATTTGCCACAGTTGTCTTGATTTGGTAAGTTTGCAGCCTGTCTTCACAGGTGGTAGTGGCTACAAGTGTTCATGTAAAGTGATTTACGCAGCATGTAAGTAAATCTAAAGGAACTATTATGACAGTTATGGTCTTTTTCTAGTTAAAACTGAATGACACCTTCCCCACAGCTACTGCCAAGTCCCTCTTAACAGGTAGCAACTCTCTTTGCTGTAGATTGCCTGCTTTAGTGAATTTATTTAGTTGCATCTGCATGATTTCTAACATGGTTGTGTCCTGAATCATGTTGAAATCTAATAAAATTAAGTAGCAATGACTAGCTGCTTTAGAATGAACAATTAGTTCTCTTTGCCTACCATGCCTGTGACTATGTGCAATTTTTCCCAAGAACTTATTTATGACTTGGTTGTGATGAGTTCATGACATAATTTTAGATATGATCAGGTCTTGTAACATTATATCCTTAGTATAACTACAGCTGCTATTATTTGTGTAAATGGCAGTTTTTTGAAGAAGCTTCCTTCTTGCTGGATATGCTATATGTACACTATATTCTTGGGAGGTTGTGGTCTTTATGAGAGCTAGAAGACCATACCAAGTGTGTGTCTGTAAAGAAAAGCAACAGGATTCTCAAAGGTTCCCCCAGATTGCCCACTGGCATTTGTGTCAAGTAAATTAAATAGGAGAGGAAAAAAAAAAAAAAAGCCAGTTAATTCACTAAC
>VYXD01013778.1:123349-231672 GCA_013397195.1 Hylia prasina | reverse complement strand
CCAACAGCAAAAATGGGTTTTTTTTTTTTTTTTTTTTAATGGTTGGAATATTCAGCAGGTCAACAGAAGTGTGCTGTGACAGCCCTGGAGGAAATGACAGTGGAAGAAAAATCCAGTAAGAAAAGCATGATGTGTTGGTCTTGACTGGGGTGGAGTCAATTTTCTTCTCAGTGACAAGTATGGTGCTGTGTTTTGGATTTGTGCTGGAAACAGAGTTGGTAACACAGGAATGAGGGGTCTTTTTGTCCCAGCTGAGCAGTGCAAAGCCACTTCTGCTTCTCACCACCTCACTGGTGAAGAAGCTGGGGGTGCACTAGACGTTGGGAAGGAACACTGCTGAGCCCAACTTACTGAAGGGATGTTCCATGATGTTCCAAATGGTGACATGTTCAGCCAGAAAGTGGGGAGGAGAAGGGGAAGTTTGGAGTGATGGTGTATGTCTTTGCAAGTCACTGCTCTGAATGAGGGACCCCTGCCTGCCTTTTTGGAGATTGCTGAACATCTGTCTGCCCTTGGGAAGGGGTGAATTAATTACTTGGGTTGATTTGCTTTTACATTACCTGTTAAATTACTTGTTTATCTAAATCCAGCATTGTTTTTTTTCTCAGTTTTACCCTTCCAGTTTTCTTCTTCACCCCACAGTGTGGGGCTTGGTGGTCAGCTGGGGTTAAACCATGACACCTAGTCAGTGAAAGGATCAAATGTTAGTCATTTTATGTACTATTTGGGATCTCAAAATGGGTTTTTATTTTTTTTTTAAGTGTAATGTGTGTCTGCAAGCAAACTGAGCTTACAGAAAATGTAAATAACAAAGTTCCCATTTAAATGCAGGTTTCATGCCTTCTTGTGATTAATTACAAATTGTGATGTGATAGAAATTTTCCATTGGAATTGGGTAATAAGAACCCTGCTTTTCAGAAATATGTGAGTAACTGTTAAATGCTTATAGCCTAATGGTATTGTGGCTGGGATACCTCCAAAAGTACTTGCAAATACTACTTGATTTGGAGGCAGAAGAAAGGAGAAACCTTAGCTGTGTGGAAGTCAAGTAAGGGTCAAATGGATGAAAGGATTTTAGAAGAAATAAAAATAGATTTATCTAAAAGCAGCAGGCTTGCCTCTTCCTATTAGGATTTTTAATGTAGAAAATACATCACTGCTCTGCTTGAGTCAGAGTGTGAAATGCTTTTAGGTTCAACTTTTAGTATAGTGAAGGAGTGTTACTGTAAGACATAATTTAAAGAGGAGGAATCTTGCTTGGTGCAGTTGTCTTTCAGATGTACATGTTAAAATCATTGTAAATGTATGAAAAAAGAAGGTGCTGGTGTGACATAGACTGCAGTTTCTCCTGAATTGCTGTCTTGTATCTGTGCTTTCACTTTTCTAATTTTTGTTTAGGAAAAAAAAAAAGACAAGAACCGCAGAAAATAAAAATCCACAACAGATTTTTTTATCCAAAGTGCTTTTTATATTCTGTGAGTAGTTTTCTCCCTGGAATGTCTGGAACTGGAGACAGAAATGTGCTAAAGCAGAGAAGTCTTAGAGGGTGTCCTTTGATCTTGAGAGTTGCCCTTTTCTAAAGGTGTAAAAATCCCTGGAGGTTATTTCACCATGCATTACAGTAAACCAGTGAAATAGATGACAGGCTCCCTGTGAAACAGCATGTCTTGGTTTGGAAAGACAGGTGTCTGCCAGGGAAAACTGAAGTTTCCCTTGGAATGGAGAAGGTAAACCCCCTCCTTCTAAATTATTATAATTTTGCAATTAAGGGGCTTTCAGGCAAAAATATGGGAATAGGAATAACAATTCTTTACTAGGAATATTAAAAATACAAATGTAGTAGTACAAAAAATCAAAAAAAAACAAACAAAAAAATCTTAGAAACATTGGCAGAGTCAGAATATGACCTGACACCTGGTTGGTCAGGGTGTTGGAAGCAGTCCAAATAAATCCTCCTGGAGTGACAGATGTGCTGGTGAGATGGGTCCAATCTTCCTCTAGAATCCAGGATCCTGGAAAACAGGATGTTCTGCTGTTCTGAATCTCAGTTTTTATCCAGGTAGGAATGCTTGGCTCCACCCACTGGATGGAGCATGTAATTGTATCAGTCACCTGGTGAGCCTTAATGGCCCATTAACAGCAGATATCCCCTTGGAGGGAGGATGGGTTGTGGAAGAGATAAGGAACATTGCTCCACCTGGTTTTAACAGCTGGCCCATTAACAGAAGGCATCCACCACATCCACCCTGGAGTTATGAGGAATGGGTTATACAAGAGATTAAAAAAACCACCTTCCCAACCAGTTTCAACAGATGGCAAATAGAATACACATTTTTGGTTACATATTGCAAACTAAGACAGAGCAGCTGCTGGCCTGCTGTCTCTCCTACTTGGTGTGCAGATGGTCAGGTGAGGTGTACATAGGGGATGGTAACTGCAGTTCCTGTTGTCTCTTCCTTCTACTCGTCTCCCTTTCCTGTAGTGTCAGTAAAATTAGAGCTCCTCCAGAGGGGTTGGAATTATTGCTATAAAATTGAGAGCAAAGACAGGAAATCCTTTTGGCCATGCTGAACTGGGGCAGGGTGGACCCAAGGTTTATTCTTTGGATCTGTAGTGCTCTTGTGTTGCTCCTGAACTATTTTTTTTGTTTTGTATGTTCATAAGCTTTTTCATCTGTACTGAATGAATTTTGAAGGGATCTTTATGCTTTGATGGTGCCATTTCTTCACTGGCTATGTTTAAATAGGATAAAAATGTTGAAACCAAGTGGGAAAAAATTCAGGTACTTAGGAGTTCCAGAATAAAATCATAAAAATGGTTTAAAGCCCTTAGAACTGTCCTATCCTTAAGGTAAAAGTATTAAATGGAAATGCTAAAGATGTACCATCAACTTAATTGAAATGTGAATGAAGACATGAATGGAGTGGTTTGGAATATTTGTAACCTGTCATTGCAATAGACTTGCTGTGAGGTGACAGAGATAGTTGTTGTGATGTGCTGGTATCAGAAGACATATAGCAGACTTCTGGGGCATATAAGAAAGATTAGTTTTCACTAATCAGAAGCGTGTTTATCTGAAGATCTAATTGATATCTGAACCTTGAAAGTGTGACAGGAATAAAAAACTAGACTGCATGTTGAATCTCAAATAAAACCCCACCAAAAACATCTTGTTGTTCTTTCAGTTGGTTTTGTTTAGATATCACACAGGATCACATTGTAACACAATTTGATTGTGTATTGTAACCATAATATACTATTTATTGAGATCTGGCATTTTTATGTCACAGACTTTCTATCTATCTAATATATATGTGGTATACTGATGTAAAAATGTATATTTGAAGTATATATGTATGTATTAGCATTTTTACAACCAAAAATCTCTATTTTGTGCTTATTTCTGATCTCTCCTTGGGCCTTTTCATAATAGTGTAATTACTGCTTTTCAAGATTAATGTTCCTACTTAATACTTCCTGAAGTAAGTCAGGCTTTGGGGACTACATTTTTCTGCACAGGTAAACACTTCAAAGGGGTTAATACAAATATACAAACTTAATAAAATCTGTTAATTTAGAAACTTAACTGACAATTTATTACTGTCTTGATAATGACAAAGTGAAGTACATGTCCTTTCACAAATTGTTTCCTAGCCAGGGAAGGAACTAGGTTGCAACGTTTTATCAGAGAAGATACTTTATTTATGTAGGATGAAGTTTATTGTATTCCCTTCTTGAGATACCATGTAGTTCTGAAACACCTGCTATGGTTGCTCTAATTATTATTATTTTTGAATTACAAAGTTGTCTTGGAAGAAATATGGAGCGGTTTATTTTAAAAAATGGAGCTTTAACTGAGAAATAACTTAATCCACAATTTCAAGTTCAGTTAAACCACCAGCCTGTTTGATTTGTGGAGAGAGCATATCTCTTTTTTGAAGAGAACATATGTCTTGCCCTCTTTAGAGTTTTATCCTTAATGTCCATTGGGGAAAAAGACCCTAATAAATATGGGCTGGATAAGTAACCCTTTTCCTTTTTAAAATTACTTTCTTAATTTGTGAATGCCATCAAGGAGTAGGCCTAGTGAAAACAATTTTTTGAAAGCAAATACAGAGTGAGGTGCTAGCAGTGATTGTATTGCAAAGCAAGGAGACATCTCTGCAAAGCAGATTGTCTAATGAGGGAGAGTGAGTGTTAACTGCATGGGAAGAGGTGACATTTGGTTTCATGAAAGCACTCTAGGGTTCCTGATGACATTTGTTACTTCCTCAATAATTTAAAATCAGGCGGTGAGTAATGGTGCTGTATTTATCTACCCTATTTACGTTGCTAAACAACAAATCGCCTGAAGTTGAGGGAAATCCTCCATGTTCACCAAAAGCCGTGCAAGGCCAGTTCAAATGTAAGCATAAATAGGTCTTCAGTGTGAGTGTCTGGACTGATAGGCTAAGCTTCAAAATCCTTTCAGTGTGCAATGATGAAAAGAACTTATATATACTTGCTGAGTAGCTATTTCCTTAAGTCCTAGTCTGTAGCCATTGCCTTTCATGATGTTAGTGGATTTTTATTTAGAGACAGTGTTGTTTTTATTGAATCTATAAAGTTCTAAATGCTCCAGAGCTCATTACTCTGATAGTCTTGCAAGTCTTAGCAAAAAAGAGACTTGGTCAAAGAGAGAAAGTGTAACAGTTGAGGTGTAATTAATTTTGGATGCTGGAACTCATTCCAGCCTTGTGTAAATCTGCATCATTTGAATACTGACATGCTAATTAATTTTTCTAGGATTGCAGGCTGCAACTGGAAGGTTCTAGTTTTAAGACACTTAGGCATCTTAAACTCATGAAAACTTTAGAAGGCCTAAAGGAAAAAGCTTAACTAAGAGTGTTACTCTGGTCTCTCTGTTACAGACCTGTACAAATTTGGCTTCATATCAGCAGGCTTACTTATAAGAGGAAGTAGGTACACAAGTGTTCATCATTCCCCAGGTCTTTTTCATGTATGTCATTCTTCACACTGTTAGCAAGGGACTCCTGAAAATTTTCTTTGCCACTGGCAGCAAGGGTAATACAGCCTTAAGAACACTTGTAGAAAACTGTATTGTTTCCTGCCTATTTCTTTTAGAGTACTGACATTCCTCATGTTCCTCTTGGCATGCAAGGTTTTTCTCTGTGTTGGAGCTACTCTGTAACAGTAAAAGCTGATTTCTGAAAGAAAGGGATGATTGGATTTATTTTATGTAATTAACACAGAATTATTGACTTCTGTTTTATTTATGACTGCCTTTATGAATGATGGTATCAACAAAAAGATTGAATGAATCCTGTTTTTAGTAGAAGCAAGTCTTAAAGTAAAGGTTAACTTAGAGATTAAAACTCATTACTTTATTTGAGATGTGCTGGTATTTTTTTCAGTTATTGATATTCAGGATTTCTTCACATGGAGGAGCTGAGTGCATATACATTTAGTTATCAGTTTCTGGGTTTAAAATATTTGCTACAGGATACACTGACTGTGGAGACTAGGGTGATCTGAGGTTTGAAAGCAATTCATGACCTTTGTTTCGAAGAGCATAAATAATTTTTGAAGATGGTTTGTTGGAAAGCCTCTTTCAACTATTTTGCCAGTCAAAGTGTCATTTGAAAGTTAGCTGCCCATACAAAAGTGCCGGACAGGCTTTTGCAGGCAACATTGCACACTTGACTGATTTTCCCTTAAGAGTCCAGTGCGCTTGAGGCTACTGAGACTCACACCATAAATAATGTAGGGAGCAGTCTCTTGGAGCTTGATGATTATTGCTAGGAGAAAACAGTTGATTGGAATAGTAAAAGATAATGGCTTGTATGCTCTTAAGAGGCTTGGAAACTAATGTGGGGGAGTGGAATCTTGTACTGAAAATGTGTATCCCATCAGAAATTAAAAACCAGGTTGTATCTTATAGGAATTCTTCATGGATAAGGTCCATCATAAAGTTGCTGGATTAAATTCTTTATTGTGCATTTGTGGGGTTGTGGAAGACCTGTTAGAAAGGACCTGGGTAGGTCATTATTGAGCTCATGCTCAGGGTAGAATTGTGGTCAGGGTTAGATCAGCTCAGCTGAGTGGTCTAGCCAAATATTGAGAGCCTTCAGGACTGGAAATTCCATGACAATCTTAATCAATCTGTTCCAGTGCTACATTGATGTCCAGAGGCTGTGTCTAATGTTCAGACTGAACCTTCAGAAGCTGATGGCTGATCCAAGCGATTATGGAACTGGCATCCAGTGAACTGTTTGGTCACAAAATAAGTCAATAGAATCATGGGATGATTTGGGTTGGAAGGGACAAAATATCATCTAGTTCCAACACCCTTGCCATGGGCAAGGACAGCTTCCAATGGCCAGGATTGCCCAGGGCCTCATCCAGCCTTGAACGCTTCTAAGGATGGGAAATCCTCAACTTCTCTGGGCAATCAGAGACCAAACCCAAGGGTTTTGGTTTATTTTTCTTAACCGGACTTGTATAGACGTATACTAGAATTAAAAGACGATTCTAAATACTTATTTTAGAAGCTAACATCAAGTGTAAATGTGGAGTTATGAAATAGCCTTCTGTCCCACTTAGAAAACATTTTCTATTTAGCAAATACTATGATTTTTAGAACATACATATTAAATTAGCTATTCTTTGAAGGTCAAGTAGGAAAAGGTGAGCTTTTCCTGTCACATCAAGCTCATATCATGCAAACATTGCTAAATTTCTTAATTTTTAGGTCTTTTACTATTGATCTCAATTTAATGGTTTTGAGTCAATTTGCAGAATTAAGGAAGATTTCACAGAAAGAGGCTTGATCAAAGGAGCTTGTAAGGAAGTGTAATATAGTATGACTTTCCGTCATGATGATAAACATGCTGTTTGTGGATAGTATCATAATTATTGTAGATTTGATTATACTTTTAGAATACCAAATATACTTTAATGTCTTCCTTGTTTTTTTACCACATATGGAATGATATATGTGGTATCTTAAAACTCCTGGAGTATGGCCACTGTTCTGCTTTTGAATGGTTCATCTCCAAAGGCCTTACAGTGTTTCTACTATTTTATGACTAGGAAAAATCATCAGTTGTTAACCTACGACTTCATGTTTGCTACATCATGGATAATTGTAAAAAACCTGATAACTACTGTGATTTTTTTTTTTTTTTTTGGTGAGAACAAAGATTGTAGCCATGCTTAGTCCTTGCAGCTTTCTTAAAAAGAAGTATTTTCCAGTCTAAACCTGGTGCATGCTCCTTGTGTTGGTTTATCAGAAGAAACATAGAAGCTGCTATTCTTTCTCCCTGTAATGTGTTATCTCTTTTCCAGATGCTGACATTTAGGCTACATCTACATAACATGAGGCACTGTCCCTGCAGAGCTTTGAATGAGGGTGCTTAGATGATCAAACTGTTAGAGATGCATCACAGCACATAATCTTTGGGATAAATAGTCCTGTTGAGAAGCAGATGGTATTATTCAGGGGAGTGCTGTGCTAATTTTGGTTTCTTGTTCTGCAGATATGCCCTAAACCCTTCTTTCTTCTAAATAACATGTAAAATATATGTTTTTTCCTTATCAACCCTGTAATTACATATTTTTCTAAGAATTTCCCTGGTTCTTTCAATGATAATCTGATCCAACAAAAGAATGCCGAAGTAGAAGTTCAGCTGAGCCCAGGAGATCACCAACTTTTTTTAGCAACTTTAAAAGCTGCTTTGCTGTCACTTTTAAATAAGAGAATTTTTTTTTTCTTGCTGTGAATAAGGCCTTTTTGGGTGTTGGGGTGGTGTGGGTTTTTTTTGTGTGTTGGTGTTTGTTTTTTTTTTTTTTTTTTTTTTTTTTTTTTTCTTTTTGTGGCCAGGTGGTGATTGAGCAGAGTACTGTTCTGTTCTTTCTGATAAAGGCAGTGTGAGCGTATGGGACAGGGATATTCTTTCTGAGTAAATCTTTATTTGCTTTACTTTGCACAAATGATAAATTATTTTATAGTATGAGATGCAACAGTAGATCAGTAAACCTTTACTTGTACTAACTATAGTAAATGGATCAGTTTCATGTGCAAATAGGGCTGCTGAAGGTAATTTCTCTCTACCAGGCCAAGATATATCAATTTAAAATACCTATACATATTTTTGATAAAAAAAAAATCCTAGTGAAATTATAAAAAGAAGTATGTATTCCTTTCAAGATGGTATGTTACTGTTAGCAGTTCTGGAAATGGTGTTGGTAGCAATATGAGAATTAAAATAGACCTTTCTGATGGATACATTGAAAATTTTTAGTAAGATTTAATTTTTAAATGCAAATGCATTTCTATAACCAAAACTCTGCTGGCTTTACTTGAGCTGGATCATATTAACATAGGTGTCTTACATTTATGTAAAACTTGTTAATGTTGAACTTGTTAAGACTGAAACTTGTTAAGACTGAAAATTAACTTTGGATAACCTAATGTTAGGATGAAAGACATCTACTCTTTGCATTATGCTTCTTCATAACTTCATAAATTCACAAGCAATGGCATGGTCTTACAATTATAAAAGAATATTATTTTCCAACTTAATTTGACTTCTATTTAATGGCAGTCACAAAACTCTTTTCAGGTTCAAGGAAAAGAGCTTTCAAACTGGAGTGTTATGTAAGAAAATGTGATCTCTAAAACCAATTTGTTATTAGTAATGAAGTAGACTCCACTGTAATGTCTTTCATGCACCATGTGAGCACAGATGTTGTGATTTATTTGATATTATTATCAGTAACTAAAAAGCAAAGTTAAGCTTTGTTTTGCTAATAAAACCTTTTGGGTGTGTTCATTCAAGGCTTGTCTTTGTTCTGAGAGTCTTGCACTTTGATACTCAAACATATTTGTAACATCCTGAGTATTCCTGTCTGAAGCCTGGCAGCTGCAGTTGAACCCATGTGAGCCTGTGGCAGGTCTTGTCCAACAGGAAGCTGGAGGAATACAACACACTGTGGGTAGCTGTACAAATTTCTCTTGTCTACAATCCAAATTGACATGTCTTGAAACTTAATATTTGCTAGCCAGCAGACTAGTGCTTCTCAAAATGCAATCAAACATTTTGGGTGGGTGTACAGTAATGTGTTTAATGTAAGGCCACAGTACCCTGAGCACTTCACTGCAGAGTTCTACATAAATAGCTGCATCCAAATAATTTTCATTTGGTTTTAAGTCAAGAGTTTACAGATCTCTTTGTTAGGTATGTATTGAAGCACAATCTTCAGCAATGGGTGTAGAATTAATTCATTGCTTCACGGCTTGCTTGATAGAATGTTGTGACCTAATGAAGCTGCCACATTGATTTAGAGCATTTGATTCTTGCCACAGCCTTTCACTTAAATATCTGTAAAAAACAAATCTGTGTGTTTGCAACATTTTCCTCAGTGGCAACACGTGGTTTTCTTTCCCTTAGGATGTGATTGTAGGCTTGCTTGCATAGATGGTAATTAAAAAAAAAATCGAAACTAGACAAAGACTTATTAGATACAGGTTGGTTTAGAACTTTATCTTGTGGAAGTAAGGAACTGAGGGAACAAAACTTGAGCCTGAGTGGAGCCTGAAAGAAATATTTCCTTTTTATGGTCTAACAATTACTACGTAATCAAATTTGGAGATGCTCAAAATAACCCCCCTAAGATTAGGTTCTGTATCATCAGGATTATACTTGCATAGTAATTATTTCATAAGAAAAACATATTCACCTCAAAATGAGAAATAAGTTAATGTATTACTGAAGCTTCTGGGAATGGATTCCTGACCCAGTAAGTTCATTTTATGTTTAAGCATTTAATTAATCTAAAGATTTTCTGATAGTGTTCCAGGAGTTAGCAAATAATAGAAAATAGATTTATTTCTTTGTTCATTTTTTGGCTTTGAGCTGATTTACAATAAGTGATCTTTAAAAAAGAGAAGAAATGCAAGTTTGTGTAACTCTTGCTGATTACCACCATTACTCTGATAACTTTCACATGTCGCCAAAATAATCCTCTTCTGGAAATGCAGAATCACAAGGCTTTAGTTATGTGGAATAAAAAGCATGTCTCTAAGATCCTGCAGTTGCCAGACCTCCCACAGGGAAAAGAATTGTGGTCTGTTGATGGGTGTGTCTGCTCATCCAGCTCTGCAGGAGAGCAGGAACACCATGCTCAGGAAAAGAATCTGAAAACAGAGATGTGAGGTGAAGGGATTAAAGTTGCCTTTGCCTTGAACTCTTACCTTGGGGTCACTGTTGTTCCCTCAGGCTGATATTGGTATCCTCTGCACATTGACCTTCAATTCGCCTTTATCTTAGAGCCAAGTGGCTGCCTTAGCAGTATTGCACAGCAAAAGAAAGTGGGGAGACTGGCTACTCTCACGCTCCATTCCTATGGCAATGTGAAAATCTGGCAGTTGCAGTTCAGAGAAAAAGATTAGAAGGTACTTGGAAGTAAAATTGTGTGTAGTAATTCAGTAATAGCATTTGCTTTTCTCCTACTCTCTTAAATTCATTTGACTTCCAAAATATTCCTCATGGAATGTTGAGAAAATGTTTCTGTAACCTTTTGTAAATGTGTTAACTTTTAAGATTCATCATCCAACATTGGGAAACACTGAAATATTTTGTTTAAAAGAAAAAAAGTCCCCCCACAATAAAAAAACCTGTTAAGTATTCTTGTGTATTAGAATAACTGGAAGAAATCCAGGTGGCTTCTTGGAGTTACCTGTTGCTAACAGCAATCATAATTTTGTGTTTTACTGTATCAATTGAGTTTTCAGTTTCATCATGGGCGGAGTTAATGATAAAATGTTCTTTTCTTTTTGCTTTCAGAGATTAGAGAATACTGCTTTATGCTGTGCAACCTCTCATGACCTCATAATTGTGTCCCTGTTCTAGCAAAATATACAAACACAGTCTTGTGGAAAAAGCAATAAATTTGTTGCTGAGAAAGGCACAGAAAAACCCCAGGGTGCCAAGTTTGAATGCTCCAGTGCTAATTATGACAATCATGCAGATCTGGAAACAGTTAAAGATAAGATTGTGCCTTTCCGTCACTGCCATTAAACAGAGGCTATTTTTGGGCATTATAATCAAGTCATCAAATCTATGTATCTAGAAGAGGACTGAATTTTGTGCTCTGAAAGTAGAAATTGTTAAGGATTATGGTTCTTTTGAAAATGCAATTCTCTACTTAATGTCAGGAGGCTGTTTCTCGTCTTTAGGGAACACTGTGATTCCAAATATTTGCATAATTCTTCTAGTTTAAATTTTATATTATCCAGGAGGAGGACACAAAGATGATGAAGGGACTGAAGTCTCTCTCTTATGAGGAAAGGCTGAGAGAGTTGTGCTTGTTCAGCCTCAAGAAGAAACAACTGAGAGAGGAGCTCATCAATGTCTGTCAGTATCTGAAGGGAGGATGGCAGGAGGATGGAGCCAGGGTCTTGTGGTGCCAAGTAATAGCAGAAGAGACAAAGGGCAGAAACTGATGAAACTGAAAGGAAGTTCCACCTGAATATGAGGAGGAACTTTTTTACTGTAAGGGTGACCAAGCACTGGAACAGACTGGCCAGAGAGGGTGTGGAGTCTTCTTCACTGGAGATATTCAATGACCATCTGGACACAATCCTGTGCTGTGTACTCTTGGATAATAATCCTGTTTGAGCAGGGGGATTGAATCAGATGACCCACTATGATCCCTTCCAACCTGACCCACTCTGTGAACAGTAAAGGGAAAACAAAACAATAATCAGAATTCCTATCTTAAACAAGTGTGGTTTTTTTGGTGTTTTTTTTTAAACTGTTGTCTAACGCCCTTGAGAAGACCTTAGAGGTGTATCTTATAAAAGGATCTGCTCAGAGAACTAAACAGGGATGATTTTTAGTACCTTCTAAGTGGCTAGAATATTGGTGAAGGACCACTATAGCACAGATGGCTTGATTCAATTGTATAAGGGAGCAAAGTGAGCATTCTTAAAATATTTGCTTTTTTTAACATGACTTAGCAATGGCATCTGTTCAAAGGCTCTTTTGAAAAAGGCAGGTCAATGAATCACTGTGAAATTCCAAATTTAACTTTACTATTTTGGTTTGTTATGATTGGCTCATGCTGCTTTTCTGGGCATACATGGGCTATTCTCTTCAGTGTGAGAAGTGATTAGTATTCTGAACTACAACAACAGCATCTCATTAAAATCATTAGATATCTTTGAATCTACTGGCAGTGCCTTCTGTCTTGCCAGTTGTGACTCAATTTTTGTTATACTGCAGAAAGTTTTTTGCTGGGAAGTTTTTGTTCCTTGTTCAACTCAAGAGAACTGAAGTATTATATGATTGCAGGGAAAGTGCTGTATGAAGACTGAGACTGAGCCAATGACATTTTCAGCATCTGTATTTCCCTGGGCTGTTGTTTGAAGTGTAGTGGCTGGTTGGGACGCGTAGAGTACCAGCTGTTGAATTGCTAGAGTGAAGGTGCTTACCCACTGCTCCCAGCTGTGTGCTTGAGACCTTGTTTCTAGTACTGCTTCTTCTAAGGATCATACTTATGCAGCCTTGTCCAACTACTGCGAAAACTTGGATGCAACTAGTTTTTTTGCAGCCAAAATTATTTGTTGTATAAACCACCTCATCATTTGCATACCAGCTTCACCATTAGGTATCAGGAAATGACTGTGTGGGTGTTATGTAGTTTGGATCTTATATTTTTAGAGGGATCATTGCTGCAAAGTACTGAGGAATTGTCAGCATCCATCTTGTGGAAACCAAGCATGAATAAAAATAATCACCACCTGCAAGGCCTTTTTAACTTGTTATTTAAAAGCCATAGGTTACTTATTTCAACATCAACAAGAATATAATGAAAGACTAAATGAAAGCTAACTTCTAAAGAAAGCAAGCCCTATGGTCTGATTTCAGAGTGTGATAATGTCTCACGTGCTATTCTTTGAAGGATTATGAAAAAGGTGTTGTACATTTTCAGGAAAGCCTAACTCAAAAATTAGAATTTGAGATGCTGTGGCCTCTTCTTAGATTGCAGCTGTTTAATTTCGTTATGGACCAAAATGGTCTTTCAACTTAACTGTCAGTTGCAGAATCATAGAATAATTTAGTTTGAAAAAGGAGCTGTGGAGGTTGCTTTGAACCCTGTTTAAACAACAGGAGTCTGGAGATGCTCAAAATTTACCTGGACAATCTGGGGTTTGTCCAAGTGAATTTTGATTGCTTCCAGGAATAGAGTTTCCACAACCTCCCTGGGCAACGTATCCCAATACTTAACTGCTGCCATGGTGAAATTCCCTTACCTAAACAGAATGTCCCTTTTGTAACTTTCTTGCTTCTGTGCACTTTGCAGAGGAGTTTGGGTCCATCTTCTCTGTATGTTCCCATTAGGTGACTGCTATCTAGTTTCATTTCAAAAATGGATAAATAAACCTGCATAAGGCAGCTTAAAGAAAAAAACCTGAAAATCCATATAGCACAAGATGGACCTAAGACAGACAGCATCTTGGCTTTTGGAATGGGCCTACATGTGCATGAGCAAACTCATTGGCAACTAAAGGCATGTGTTGGTTCTACTGCTACATTTACTCATGGGTAGGGAAAAAAATTAAAATGTCTGCTAAGCACTAATTTAACCTGAATATAAATGAATAAATGTTAATGCTTACAGGAGACAGAACAATCTATGAGTCTTATTGAATATGCAAGTATTTTTTCCTTTTTGGTAAAAACCCCAGCATACTTAATTTTAGAACGTACTTAACCCTCACTGCTGGTGAAAACCAGTTATCTGCTGTATGCTGTAGAATTGGGATGTTGTATTGGAAGTGGAGCTCAAAATAGGGATTTTATAATCTCTAAACACTGAAAATTGACTGTAATGTTCAAAACAGGGAACTATCCCTTCAGCTTTCTTTGAAAGTACAAGATCTTGTTGCTCTTCAGACTCTGTAAGAGATGTGAAGAAGGAAATCTAGGCTGTTTGAACTGTTATGGAGCCATAAGTGTAATGAACATGTACTTCAACACATGTACATGTTTCACTCTTTCAGTTTGCACCTTGAATAATCTCATTTCACAGAACAAATACTGTATATCAAGCAAAATTTTATCATATCTTAGAGCCCTCAGGACTTTTATGACTTTAGCTACTGTAATCTTCTTTCTGTTCCTTATTCTTTACTTGAGTTCTTGGTTTATGTTATGAATAAATCATGTTGCACCTATATTTATTATAGATTGAATAGTCTGGGGGAGTCATACTCAGCAATGTGCACTATCCCTCTTAATTTTCTGAAATCAAACTTGCTTTGAGAATTATTTTGCTTACAAGGAGATGCTTTTTCTTTTGTCTGATTTAGTCACTTACTAAAATGTAGTCATTGCTTCATAACCAATATAAAGAACTGTATGGCTTGTTTTGTTTTATAAAGAATTTTGACTTCTATGGCAGATTCATCTGGCTGTTCTCCTAGCTGAAACATTTTTTCACAGTTGCTCTGTAAACTGTAAGCAAAATGTTGCTGAGAGCTGAGACACAGTTTCTGCTGTAAAAAACTGCATATTTATGTCATATTTAAAATACATACATGAACCTGTTCTACGTAGAACCTTTTGAACATGCCTGCTGTTAGTATCAGGACTGGAACTTGCAGCAGTAAAATATGAACCTCTTGGATTAATGGTACTTGTACCTTGCTGTGCGTTAGCACATGCCTGGATTCTTGTCCCCATTTGCTTGGGACCTTGTAATGACATTGGCAAGAAACACAAAAGATTTAATATGAGGTTTCTGTAAAAGTTCTTTTGTGTTCCTAGAAAGAAGTGCCTTTTGTGTCTGAAAACCTACCAAATACGCACCTTTTAGGTACAGCATAAAGATAATGTGAGGGATGGAGAGGGATTACTGCAGAGGAAAAAAAAAAGATAGTTTTTTCTGAACCTGAAATTTTCCAATAGAGATGCCACAGATTTGAAAGGCAAAAAGGAAGACTAACTTACAGGAGTGGAACAGCATAACATGAAATATTAATTACTTGAAGCTTCACAGTTATGACCATGAATAAATGGTAATTAATAAGGATACTGGGAAGCATCTGATGTGAAGGTCAGGCTGACTTGTTATAATCAATGTATAAGTAATTATATTGCTCTTTCTAATTTCTGTAGGAAGGACTGAGTTGTGAAATAAAAGGCTCATAAAATTTTTTTGACTCTGCTATGTTGTAGAAAGTAAAAACTGCCATGAAAAAGAGTAGGAGACCAGATAGAGAAGAGGAACAGGAGATGGACAGACACAGATGCATCTACAAAACTCCTGCAACATGAAGTGCTAGTAGAGGGGGCTAGCTGTGAAATTGTAGCTGACAAGAGAAGCTCTGTGGTAGGAAAAGCTGTATCATTAGTGCTCTGCAAACCTTTTCAAAGTGAGGCTCAAGGTAAGAGGGAAGCTGAATTAGTAATGCTGAGGCTGGATGCTCTTAAAGAAATAGTAAATGGCCAATATAAAGCTTTATGAAGTCCTGGTTATAACTCTACATGTAACAAAACTAAAGAGAAGATGCTTTTTCCTTTTGAATTTCAGCCCAATACATTGCTCTAGCAGATCAAAGCTGTTTGAGTTTTACACTGTAGGGATAATCCTTCTTTTACAGGCAATCTGCTGTGACATCAGACAGTGTGTGTGTGATGTGAGCTGTGGCAGTAGTTGTCTGACAACTTGTTGGTTTTTTTGTGTTTTCTCATGTTCCAGTGGTTACAGGATGTGACTGTAGGCATGTGATGTAGATTTTGCTGTCTCTGTTGCCAGGAGCGATGTTATGCAGTGCCTTTGTACAAACATGTAATCTGTAACATCAGTAATGTTGCCATGGCTGTGTCCTCCTGTGTCCATTACTAATGGCCTAAATCACTGTAGAGAAGAAAACCCCAAATATGATTGTTGTTATTAATAAATTGGAATATTTCAAGTGTCACCTTCTTTTGAAGGCTGATCAATCTCTATTAATGAACTTGTCTCAAGATCAAATTTCCTTTGCCGGAGAGTTGTTCATTCACAGTTCCTGGATATGCTCTTAGCTGCCCGCAGCAGAACCAGGGGCACTCAGCCCCTCTCCTGTGTGTGGCTTGGGCACCATGCAGTAGTGTCTTAGCCCATATAAAAGATCACAAATCCTAGCCCTGCCCTAAAAGACACTGATGTTCCATGTTCTACCAATTTTTCCTGCTTTCTCTGTCCAAACCTGCCATGCTGCATAAAGCCATAAACTCCAAGGAATAACAATGGAAAAGGGGCTGTAGCTCTATTTTTCTTGGTCTCTTCTCAAAAGGCACTGAAGTGGAAGTACCTGAGGAGCTGTAAAGTCTCTCTTGTTTAAGTTGTCTGGCTTTCAGAACAGTAACAGATTTGTTGTTCTAATGTTGTAAGCTCAAAATTACAATGTTTTTTCATTTAACATTACTGCATGCTGGGAGGAGAAAGAAGATCAGGTCTCCACACCTGCTGTTTTCATGTCTTGTTAGGATACAGTCACTTCATGGAGAACTTCATGCTGAGTACTTAAAATAAATAGCAACCAGCTGCTTCCATTTCTTTTTTTAAAAAAAGTCAAGCATAATAAATGCCTGTTCACTGTAAATTAATGTAAGAAGGAATGCCCATTTCTTTAAGTGAATTGTTGCGCTCTTATTTATTTAGTTGTGGAGTGATCCTGTCTCCCCTGCAGATAATTTATCAATAGAAAATCTCATTAGGTTTATGGCCATTTCCCATGATTTTCAGAGGTGTCTAAGACCTTGAGGAAGACAGCCAACAGGTAAATGAATTGTTCTAATAGTTTTACTGGCATTTCTTTCTTGCAAACCTCTGGTAGCCTCATAACACTATTTGAAGGGGTTTTGAGCTGGTGTGCTGGTTTCAGCTGGGGTAGAGTTAATTTTCTTCACAGTAGCTATTACATGCATATGTGCTGAATGTAGGGTTGATTTATATAAAATTTTTTGTTATTGCTGATCAGGACTTACACAGACAAGGCATTTTCTGCTTTTCATAATGACATGCTACAAGTTGGGGATGTGTGGGAGGTTAGGGGCAAACACAACCAGGATGGGTGATACAAACTGACAAAAAGGACGTTCCAGAACATGTGACATTGTGCTCAGTGTATAAAATGGGGAGAAGGAGCAATGGAGGATGTTGGGAGTGATGGTGTTGGTCTTCCCAAGTCACAGCTGCCTGTGATGGGGCCCTACTGTCCTGGGGATGCCTGCACCCTTGCCTGCCCATGGGAAGCAGTGAATTAATTCCTTGCTTTGCTTGTGTGTGCAGGCTTTCCTTACCCTATTAAACTTTCTTTATTTCAACCCATGAATATTTTACTATTTACCTTTCAGATTCTCCCTCTGATCCTGCAGGTGGGAGAGTGAGCAGCTTTGTGGGGCTTGGTGGCCAGTGGGGTTAAACTGTGACAGGTGGACAGCTTAGGGATGGCAGACACTCATTTTGATGATCAAAGACCAACCAGGAAAATATGTTTTGTAGATCTCCCTGAGAAATTGTATGTTATACTCAAGTGTTTGGATGTGCCTAAGTTGCAGAATAAGCTGTGTTGGAGAGGATGCACAAGGATCATCGAGTCCAGCTCCTGACCCTGCAGAGAACCATCTGCAATGTTCACACCATGTGCTTAAGCTTTGTCCAAATGCTTCTGGAACTCTGTCAGGCTTTGTGTTGTGACCCCTTCCCTGGGGAGCTATTCTAGTGCCTACCCACCTTCTGGGTGAAGAACCTTTTCCTAATATCCAACTTAAACCTGCCCTGACACAACTTCAGGTCATTCACTCAGATCCTGTCCAGAGAGAAATGGAATATATAGCTATAAATGAACAAAAATCCCATATTTTATAAGTTTTAATTGAAAAGAATGCTGTTACTTGTTTTTCTGTGAAAACAAGGTTGGATGTGTGTATTGAATCCATGTTTTCTTGATGAAGACGTCTTTAAAAGAGGTCCAATGGCTGCAGAAAACTTATGCAAAAAAGAAATGTTTTCTTTTGTATTGACTCTGCTCACAGCATCAATTTAGCTGCATATTTGAGACACCAGTGATTTCTGAGTATGAACAATTTTTAGGTGTGTTGTGAGATTTTCAAATTATAGTCTTACAAGTGAAGGAAAGCATTCAGAAACTATTTCTGTCAGGAAATGTGATGTGCCATGCTGTTGACCTTTAACTGTCATTACAGTTGGTTTCATAGCAAAATGTTTATGATACATGAGAATAATTCCTTTAAATAAGGTCTCAGCAGCTCCTCTGAGCCAAAAGCCAGTAGTAAAGCCTTAGCACTTATTTTTAGTCAAGAAGAGAAATAGAAACAGAGAACTTTTCTGAATTAGATTGTGATTAAAGAGATTAAATCCTCTTTTTGGAACATACTCTTTAGTTTGTATTACATTTCAATGGGCTCTCCATCCAGGAAGGAGAACGAGCACATTCTCATGGAGCCCTCTGTACGTCTCTAGGGAACTTGTGGGAGGACTGAGGTAATTCATACTGCTTATTCCTCCTGAAATCAAACAGGAAAGTTACTTCCAAATATTAATTAGGAATTTCATAGAGAGTTCATAGATTTGCAAAAACAATGGACTTAATTACAGGATTTTAATTGTAATATATAATAGGATTATTTCAAAATTGGTTCTAAGTTGTCAGTTGAGTAACACTTCAGAAAAGTCTGCTGCAGTGACAGCAGGCACTGAATTTGCTGCAGCAAGGAAATCTATTCTGAATTGCTCTACAGGTTTGCTCTTGGTGTTGGCTGTGGGAGTAGCTGTGGGCATTTACAATGCAAATGAGAAAGGACATCTTTCACTTTAGACTTAGTAGACATAAGCAGCTTTCATATTGGAAGACTGAAAAAACTCCATAATAGTCTATACATTGTAGTCCAAGAATGTATCTTCTCACTGATCACCTGATTGTTTACTGATGTATTTTTTTCAATAAAATTAAACATTCAGTTAATCTGGTGGAACACTTTCTTGTTTCTCCTAATCTTTCTGGAGTATTAGTCAGTCTGAGTTTTAAAAAGAATCTACCTCTGCAGTTTGGAATGTAATTTGATTTATCTCTTGTTCTATTTCCCATTGACTGTGTAATAGCTGTTTGGCTCTTAAAAAAAGTTTTATCACTATACAATGCAAAAAAAGAGGGAAAAATATAGACATGATGGGCCTGAAATGCATGTGTATCTCGAGAAGTGGGAAATCGTCTCTGGTTTTGAGAACTTCAATACCAATTATGGAAGTGATCTTGGTAACAATTTAGCTAAGTCACAGATCTGTTTTGAGACAGGATAAGCAGCATTTTAGAAGTACGTCTTCTAAAGTGATTTATATATTGGCCAAGTAGTGACTGCACAAAAAAGGTGAGAGCTGCATCATTTTCCAAGGACATGAGGATGGAGCAGAGATTTTATGAGAAGCTAGCTACAAGGAAAAGCTATGGCAGAATGAAAAGAAAAGCCTATTTGCACCTAAATTTTCCCTTTAGATCTTCAGGATACTCTCAGGTCAACACTGGGGTTGAAGAACTGTGACTTTTATTACAATTCACCAAAAGTATATCTCAGCAGGATTTTGAATGAGTGTGTGTGTGGGGGGGAGGGGGATGGCATTTGGAATGTGAAGGCTTTTTTCTTTTTCTTTTAGCAGAGTGGGCAGCATGGAGGGAGTGTGAAAGAGTAGCAGGAGAAGGAGACAAATGGGCGTTTCTGACTAAGTTGTTGTGACAGGAGGCAAGGTCCAAGGGATAATTTAGGATGGTAAACCTTTA
Source organism: Hylia prasina (assembly GCA_013397195.1). Lineage (NCBI taxonomy): Eukaryota > Metazoa > Chordata > Aves > Passeriformes > Sylviidae > Hylia > Hylia prasina. The sequence continues at coordinate 211,823 of VYXD01013778.1, read as the reverse complement.
AGACCAGACCTGATCTGGTATGGTAATGTGGAGGAAAGTACTGTAGAGGTTTGAAGGAAGGATGTGATTTGAATAAAGAGAGAGATTGAATGGATGTTTATTAGAGTTTCCAGAATGCAGTGCTGTAAGTACTGAGATGAAGTTTTAACGTTTTGTGTGGGGTGAGTGTTAAAAGCCATTGGACAAAGAGAACTTGGCTATCCTTTATGCTGATAAAAGTTTAGTGAATGTGATGTGACTGAAAACGTGAGGCTTTTTTGTGTTGCAAAATTAAATAAGGATGACAATAGATGGTTTGTGAAAAGGAAGGGAAAAATGCTGATGTGAGAGGAAAAAGAGGTATATTTTGTCCATACTAAGCTTTGGCTTGCCAGCACTCATTCAGGACATGTGCTGACAAGGGAGAGACCAGATAAACTAATAAGTGCAAAGGCATTAAAAAATCTAAGGAGTAAAGCAGATGGGAGACTGTAAATAAGAACACAATAGGTGAGAAGCAGCAGAATTGCAATTTCTTAGGAGAGAGGCACAGCAAAAACTGAATTTCAAATGTTTTGCTGCCCAGCAGCCATTGTCACCTACCTATTTTCACATCACAGTCTGGGCTGATTTTTCCTTGTCTTATGTTATACATGGTATTGTGAATCCTTAACTCTCATGCACAAGAGAGATGAATATGTGTCTTGTGTTACATTAAGAGAAATACTTTGCTTGAAATGCAATTTCATTAAAATAATTTAAACAAAGCTGTTAAAACACTGAAGGCCGGAAATAATATATTTTGAGTTACAAAAACCTGTAGGTAAACTCTGGCCTCATGGGCTCATATTTCTCTGTGGGAATGGAAAATTGTTCTCCAACTTAATTTTTGCTGGGTCTGTATTTTCTTTCCATGGATCAATATCTAGGCTGTCGAGACCATTTGATCCACTGGACTTGCACAGAGTTCCTACTTAGAGGTCTGGTTCTTCCTATGGCATCTAAACCAGAACCATGTAGCTTCTTGTGGTACTTGTGACTAGGCACATGCTGTGGGTGGCCCTACTTCAGACCTGCTGGTATTTAACTGGGTTCTTTTTAAGGGGATCAGCTCAAGCTAGGGGGAAGAAAATGAGTATCATTGATATCTGGACTTTTTCTTTCTGCACTTGAAGGATTCTGTCTATCAAGAGAGGGACTTGTATCAGAATTTGTATCACAAATGTCAGCCAAGTGATTTCCTTCAGTCTTAAACTTGCAAGCAGCTCAGAAATACATCTAAAGCCTGTAATAGAGGACGATACAACAGTGGTATTTAACACAGCCCCGTATCAATTATTACATAACACTTTCTTGAAGCAGAGCTGGCTGTCCTTTGCCCAGAAGATTTGGCTTCAATATAAATAAACACTGAAGATTTCCTGGAAGAAAAATCATGTGTGAAGATGGAAGAGCCTGAGCATGCTCCAACTAAGGCAATTATGAATTTAGATAATGTTATAGTTTCCTTTTTTCCTTATTCTTATGTCTATTTCACAATTCAGGTTTTGCATCCTCTTTTCCCACTCAGTTTTGTTGTTAAATATATACAAAGTTAAAAACAGTCTACCTTTTAAAATGTTTTCTTCAGTGAGGCACTTTTGCCATTTAATTTAAATACAAAGAAACTGTATGTTTATGTCATTTCATTTCTTGACATAAAGCTGATGCAATTTTAAGTATGGTTTAAGTGGAAAGGTACTGAAGGCAGTCAAATAAACATCTGTCTCCATTTTCTGTGGAAACAACAAGCCTACCAAAGGCTTTTAGCAAGCCTCAAGCAATGCCTGTTATAAGATTATGCACCATAATATCTTATTAAAAAAAATTTAAAATAGTGTTAGCAAACCATTAAATCTCCTTAGATAGTTTAATTTTGACTTTTGTGTATATGGGCTTTTAAAGTGGACTTAGGGACAGACAAAAAGTTTGCAAGGCAGTGTGAAGCTTTGGTACTGCCTTGATAATCCTGAGCCATAGTGACACTTGCAGTTGGGTAAGGGCCAGGGAAGGCCTGCAATTGTGTCCTGTGCAAATGATGGCTCTAACAATTCCCATGGCTGGAACAATTCCCATGGCTGCTCATTGTTGGACACTGCATGGAGAGCAGTGATGAACCTGTGCCTTCTGCTTTATACTCCTGTGAAATCAATGAAAGTTTGACATCCTTAGTAACAGCTCTGTACATGTAATTCACTCATATATACCCTTATTTGTAAGAATTACTGGTGGAAAGGAGAGATCTAAAACATCTGTTCTGGCTGAGTCAGATTACAAGTTGCTTTGTCAAATAGCATCTGAGAGAGTGCTGTGGTACAGACACATCAGCTCTTGAATTTGGTAGGGATCACTGGCATGCTGCAGAAAAGCCACTCAGCAGATGGCAAGTGAAAACAACTTCTGTCCCTAACAAGGTGGGATGACTTTAAATCAGTGAACTGAATGTAGCAAAAAAATATGTCAGTTATCCAGTCTGACTTAATATTTCATAATATCTCAGTTTGCATTTTTGGGTAGAATTTGTGCATCTTAATTTTTTGGTACTTTTGTTCTGTGCACGTTCCCATGGTTTTGGTTAGTTACAGAGAAGACATTAAAAGGTTTGGTTTTATTTTAATTTTTTTTTTTTTAATTTTGATTTGTTTGTTTATTTTGCAAACAATGGAAATAGATAAGTTTCCATGGGGATTTGAATTACCCATGTAAATGTCTGACAACAGACAGAAGGGAGAATATTCTTCCATTTGCTTGATGGAAATTCTTCCTCATATGATTGATTTTAATTTTTTTTTCATGATTATTGTTTGCCACAGTCAAGAGGTTATTTATATAAACACTGTTGTCAGTTTTGGAGGGCTAGTGTTTTTCATTTGTGTAAGTGCTTGAATCAAACGTAAAGGTTTGGAAACTTAGGTGTAGCTCTTCTACTCTTCTAGAAATCCACTGTCATTTTGCTAGGAAATGGTAATGAGAAATCTTAGAGTATTAAGACCGTTGTGGGGGACCACATCTGCATGCTTTAAGACATCTGGGAACAGGAGATGTGAATTTTTGTTAGTGATTCTGTGTACTTTTATTCTCTTTGAGACTTGACCCTATATAGCCCTTGTACAAAATATGTGTTAAAAGCCAGAAGTTGTCAGTCAATTCTACTTAAAGANATTTTATGCTATTGAATTTACTTTATTTTACTTGATTTTACTTCTTTTCTTTTGCTCTTATTAAATTGTACTTCTGACTTGGAGTCTCTCACTGGTTTTGCTTTCAAACCAGCACACCCTTGAAAAATTGGAACCTGTAATTTTAGAATAAGGGGTCCCAACTTTTTCTTTGTGTGGAAAATGCTTCCAAATAGTACTTAAATTTCCCTACACTTAGTTTTTTCTTTTCTGAAATATTGAATAATGAATATCTGGGATGAAAATTCAAGCACCTGGCAGTGGTAGGTGCTTAATTTGTCTACTTTTCTTAAAAATGACATTCTGATATGAAGAAAAAACTTGGAAAGGGACAAATTTTTCCTGTCTGGAACACCAGCTCTCTCAGGCACAGCAGAACAGCTGTTGTGAGACTCTGCTGGAGGTGCTGAGTGGGCTGTGGTGCCATGCAGTAACCAATAAGAAGGGAAACATATTGTGAATAAAAATAAACATAAATGTCAATGATGATGAATTAAGGTTTGTTTGCAGACCACATGGGAATGTTTATTTATATATTTTAAATACATATATATAAAAACGTGCATATGGAGAGGCATGTTCAATGCAGAATGAAATATGAAGAAGAATCAAGAATTGTAAAAAGGCCTTTAAGTTATTGATTAGGAAACATGATTGAGAAAGATAGTGTTTAGATTATTCAGTTAAAGGAAAAAATCATAAAATCATAAGATGGTTTGATTGGAAGGGACATTTAAAGATCCTCTAGTTCAACATCTTTGCAATAAGCAAGGAAACTTTCCACTTAGACCAGGCTGCTCTAAGCCACATCCAACTTGACCTTGACAACTTCCAAGAATGGGGCATGCACAGTTTCACTGGAAACTGCCATCTTCACAAAGAATTTCTTCCTTAGGTCTCCCCTCTTTTAGTTTAAAATTGGTGCCCTTGTTCTGTCACACAGACCCTCATAAAGAGTCTTGATTACATGCCTTCTAGTTATTCAAGTTCTGTAATACCATCTGCCTGGTGTCTTCTCCAGGCTGAACAGTCCCCACTCTCTCAATCTGTTGTCATAGGAGAGGCACTCCAGACCTCTGACTGTTTCTGTGACCCTCCTCTGGACCCATTCTATCAGGTCCATGTCTATCTTGTGGCTCTCACAGCTGCATGCAGTATTCCATGTGGACTCACATTCTAGCAGAGAAGAGGGGAGAATCACCTCTCTCAAACTTTGGCCATGCTTTTTTTTTTTTTTTTATGCAGCTCAGGACACAATTGAATTTCTGAGCTATGAGTGTGCATTGCTGGCTCACATCCAATTTCTTATAGAAGTGGAGGTGCATGATATGGTATCAGTTATTCATCCCTTTCCCAGCAATGCAGTCACTCCAGTAGCTGGAGTGAATTTCTTTGTTACTAACCAGCCACTCATTAGTTGGAAATAAGGTAGTAGTGAGGACTATAGGTATTAATATAGTATGAGCAAGACCAAGGCAGTCTAAGTTTTAGCAGGCTATCTTTAATACAAATAGCATTAAGAGTATAAAGTATGCAAATTGATATTTCAACAGGAAATTGTGCTCTGTGAAGCTCTGTGAAGGTGGTTTCCCTTTGCTACTCAAGAACTAGCAAAAGCGATCTACCTTGTGGATTCTCTATCTTATAAGCACAGATCTTAAGAGTAGTTTCAAATCCAAATTATATTGATCCTGTTTTCTACTGCTGCAAACTGACATGGTTTTGCCTTCAGTGAAACAATCTTCAATTAGAAGAGTAAAAAATTTTACCCTTTAGTCTGGAGTAACCTTTGGCACATATCCATCATTGCACTTCTGGAACCTTTATTTACAGTTACAGGTTGTAACCAAGAGAATGAATAGAATAATCATGATTTATTTATACTTAGTTACTTATCCTAGTCATTTTCCATGAGGTAAGTCATCTACGGAGGCACTCAAAGCAGTGCAAAGTAGTTTTGAATGAAATAACTGAAATGAGAGGTTTTGGCAGCAGATCAAATCAATTTTCAGATGCGCTGAGGAATGATTGCTTTACTCTGTTTCTCTGTGTACTACAGCTTAAGTTTTAGTGATTAATAAATGCAGATATAGTACTTGATAAAATTTTTTTAATTCATAGGGGTTTTTTTTGTTAAAATGCCTTTTGAGATAGAGATGGACTGTGAGTTCAAAACTGCCTGTTTGGTTTTGTCTTGAGACCAGGGCTGAAATGGAGACAGTGTGTGATTACCTTATTTTGAATATGAAAATGTCCACTGTTCTTCAGTCAAGGGAGCAAGACTTATGACAGGCCATTACTCATTCCTGTAATTATGTTTTTGAACTAGAGGTATGGAACTTTGTTTTAGAGCTGTTTCCAGCAGCATTAATTTTAGTGTGGCTTCTCAAGTGCACAAAATTATTTTCTAAATTAAGCTGTTTCCACATCTTCTTGGAAGTAAAACATAGCTTTCAGATAAATATGCAATAAATTGCAAGTGAGGTAAACCTGTAAATTTTTAGCAGAATTGTTCTTCATGTTAGGCATGAGCTATACTGCAGGTCGGTGTAGAAGTCTGGCTGAAGTTTATAAAGGACCTCAAGCAGAGCTGGTTAAATTTTTACTTTGAAGCCAGATTTACTGGTACAAAGTACTATAAATTTTTTTTTTTAAATATCTGGTTTTGCTTTTGAACATCTTGAAGTTGATATTCAACAGCTGTGAATTTCCAGGTACTTAGCATAATTCTCTCAGCAGGAAAGTTGTCCTTCCTGACAAAGATGTCACTGTCAGTGATATTTTCTCTTTGACTCACATCTGCTACAACTCCTGTGTTTTTATTCTGACAAGTGAAACGTGTGGATATCAAACAAAAGCTCTGTCTCCCAAGGTGGTATCAGATGTGATTTTAGGAGCAAGTAAAATTGCTAGCATTTCCTTGCTTGTTTAATTTCTTTTTCTGGGTATTGTGTGAAGAACCCAGAGAGCCACATTCTCCAGACATAACATCTTTACGAAAATTGTGGCTTCAGAAGTATTTTTTTATAACACATACAATATATTCAAGGCTCATGAAAAAGTTAGGAAAATACATACTCCTTTCCTTTGTGAATTAGCTGAGTAAAATCTGAAATGTTGATCACTTGTACAGAAAACACAGAACTTCCTGCAATCCTGTTATGGATTTGATGTTGACAGTCTGGATTCTGATGGACATTCTCCATGGCAATTGATCTGGGAAGGTGTGATCAAATTTCCATTGTTTTCTTGCAGAGATCTCCCATTAGAACCCTTACTAGGGCAGGTTTGGTGATAGGCACCAAAAGAAATGTGCTTGCTTTGTCAGACTGTTAGGGTATGATAAATTTAATTAAAGAGAGTGAAGATGGGATTTAAATGTCAAAGGTCCTCCAGAAGCTATTTCTGCCTTGAGGTGTTTGAGAAATGGGGCAATTATAAATGTTGTGAAGTTATCGTTAATACTCTGGCTGGAGGTAGAAGAGAACAACAGGAGTTTGTAAGAACCTCACAGTCTCAGGAGGTAAAATTAGGATGCTAAATTGGTAGGAGGTACCAGTAGACTACATTAGAGAAGTTTAAAATTTCCACATTACAAAAATAATTTCCATTTCACTTTCATTACATTTGGCAAAGTCTATTTCAATAATGGATTTTTTTTGTTTCATTTGAAAATTAATCTAAATCTCTATGTAAAGCTTTCCATTATAATTGTGACCATTTGAGTAATTAGAGAATTAGAAACAGAAGGAAAGCTTTGTGAGCAAACCAAGACATTCTAAGTGCTTCTTGAAGATAGAATAGCTTCTTAGGTACATATACAATTAGGAAGGTTTTTTTAATGCTTAAGGAAAAATAGTATTTTATTTAGAATATTCTAGTCAGTTCTGCAGTTGTTTTTCTAGGATGCAACTACATACTTCTTTCTTCTGCCAAAAAAAAAAAAAAAAAGAAAAAGAAAGAAAAAAAAGAAAATCAACAAACCCCAAGCCTCACAGTAAAAATGTAAAATGTACTGTATATACTCTGAAGGCAAGATTGAAACCAAGTAATTTTGGGTATTTTTCTCCTAAAAATAAGACTGCTAGTTGCTAGAATATATATGTAGTAGTTAAAAGTGTAGCTATTGATCATGCTTCACTCTTTTTAATGCCGGTATCTGGCTGCCTAATTCAGTGTCTGAATAAGAAGTAAGCTTTGAATTTAACTTTCTAAGGTTAACATATTGGGTTGTTAGTCCTTCTGGGTCTCTACACTGGATTACTTTTGTCCTTTTTGAATGTATTTCTTTAAAAACTTTCTTTTTACTGTCTTCATGTCTGTTGGAACGATACTGCCTGGTGTAACACCTTGTGGCTGGAGGTGTGTGACAGTCCTCCACAGCTCTCACGTCTGTTGGCTGGTTGGGCCTTCCCTGTTTCCTGCCCTGACTCTGACCAAAATTGGTGTATATGAAGCAAAATGTGTTAGTGTTTCTTATACTGTAAGAATGCTACAGAATCACAGTCATGGAATGGTTGAGGTTGGAAGAGACCTCTGGAAGTTTTCTTGTCCAGAGTTCCTTCTCAAGGCACAGTCATCTAGAGCCTGTTGCCCAGGATGGTGTCCAGGCACTTTTGAATATCCGCAGGAATGGAGCATCCACAACCTCTGCGGGCAACCTGCGGCAGTGCTCAGTCCTCCTCACAATGAGAAAGTTGTTCTTGATGTCCAATTTGTGTTTCAGTTTGTGCCCATTGCCTCTGGTCCTTTTACAGCCACTGGAACCTGGCTCTGTCCTCTACACACTCTCCCTTCAGGCATATCTATACATCAGTAAGATCTCTCAGCCTTTTCTCATACGAAAGATTCTCCAGTTACTTCATCCTTCCCAAGAGTCTCTCCAGTATGTCCCTATGTCTTTTGTAGTGAGGAACACAAAACTGGACACAGCACTTCTAGCATGGTCACTGGTGAGCAGAGGGAAAGGGTCACTTCCTTTGACTTGCTGGCAGCATTCCTGCTAAGAATGGTTGAGACATTTGTGTTTCAGTCTGCCAGCCCTGGACAATGTTAGTCTTTCCTGCCACAAGGACGTGTTGCTGGCTTGTTTTTCACTTGGTTAGTCTTCTTTATTTGTATGCTACATTTTTTGTCACTCTTTTCCCTGTGTCTTGGTTAGGGCAATAGATTTTTGTCAGCAATACTGACATGGTACTTCTCACTGTCAGGTCTTGGACAGCTATCCTTGTTTTCCTTCAGGACACTACCAAGGTGCAAAATCCCTCTTAATCCAGTTCTTCTAGGCTTGAAAGGACCATCTTGCTTTGGTTCAAAACAACAGTGTTCCCTTGTAAATAAGTCTTGTGTAACGCAAATCAGTATATTTATTTGTCTTTATCCCTGTGGTTTGTATAGGAACCTTTTTGATTTGGCTAGTTGTTTCTGTGGGGGTTTTTCTTGTGCTTTTTCTGTTTTCTTTTTGTCCTTCTGGAAGTTTCAGATCCTTCTGGTTCTGTTTCTTGATTTTGTGTATGATTGTATCAATCAACTCAGATACTGCAAAAAATACTTTCTAAATGTGTATTTATTGTTCTTCAAGGGGAACTGTTATAGAGCTGGTGACTATTTCCAGGATGTCATTAATAGGAGTAGAGGTTGTTTATTGCCATTAACACTAACTGTAGGTAGAGACACTGCATGAAGTCTGCAATTTTGCAAACCTTCCCTTGGGAGGTTGACAGAAATATTGAAAATCAATTCCTTTTTACTGTATTTTTAAAAATCATAATTTTTACTTCATTCTTGTGTTCCAGCTCAGAGAAAACCTCTTTGTTGTGGAGATGTCTTGTGCAAGTAGGCACTGTATCTATCTCATCCACAATATCTTTATTGGGTGCTTAATATGAACTCCTCTGTCTGTGCTTCAAAATTAGTGTGGGTTTAATTTTTAGCGTAAAGAAGTTCTTTAACAGTTACAGATTCACAGTTTAAATTTTACTTGTATGTCTGTCTCAGGGAGAATGGGTGAAACATGCTAGACAAAGGAACTGATGCAGCTGTGGGCAAAATATCTGGCTGTCCATAAATGGGAGCATCTGACATCTCACTCATCACAATGGACAATAAAAACAGCCAGTTCTACATTTAAATCTTAGAGATTTTGCTTATTCCTTTCACTTTCCCTGCACTGTGCTGAAGATGTTTGAACTCATTCAGTTCACTGTTTTGTCCAATTCTGCATTTTCAGATGACTGATCACATTATTAGTCTACTTGTTTTTGTCCTTAGGGAAGAGCTGAATGGAAAAGACTGAAGATTCCATGCTTCTGAAATTTTAAGGGTGGTTTTGATTTACATTTAATTAAACTTTTTGAATACTTGTAGGTACAACAAATGTGATCTACCTATCAACATAACAAAAAGCAACACTGTTGTACTTTCCAAGTTATTGTTCTGTGACTTAAATGAAGATAAGAAATCTTGAATCATATTTAACTATCACAGGATTTTGCTAGTGCATCTTGAGTCTGCTCCTAACTGCAGAATGGTTGAGGCTGGAAGGAACCTCTGGAGTTTGACCCAACTGCCTGCTCAAGCAGGGCTACATCGAACCAGTTCTCCTGGACTATGTTCAGATGGCTTTTGAGTATCTCCAGAGAGGGAGACTCCACAACCTCCTTGGCCAACCTGTACCAGTGCTCAGTCACTCTTACAGTGAAAAAGGACTTCCTGATGTTCATTTGGAGCCTTCTCTGTTTCAATTGATGTTTTCCTCTTGTTTTGGTACTTGAGCACTGCCAAAAACTCAGAACTGGACTTGGGCCAGGTTTGGGCTTATTAGCAGCGGCAACATTCTCCTGACACAATCCAGGACACTCTTAGCCTTTTTTTGCAGCAAGGGCATGTTGCTGGCATATGATCAACTTGGTATCCACCAGGACCCTCAGCTGCTTTCCAGCTGGTCAGTTCTCAGTGAATACTGGGGGACTGGGGTTGTTCTCCCCACGTGCAAGACTTGGCACTTCCCTTTTATGAGCTTCAGGAGGCTCCTGTCAGTCTTTCTGTCTTGTTGAGGTCCCTGAATTGCTGCACAAACCTTTTATGTAGTGCAGCTAACTTTATTCTGCCCAGTTTTGTTTAATCAGTCAGTCGTCTTCTGGTGGGCTTCCATTTTATTCAATGTGTGAACTTCTGACCCTCTTAAATGAAGGACCTGTCCTGCTTTTATCAGTTGTAAGACAAAATGTGTAATAAAACATGCATTTTACTTTCTTGTATTAATATTAAAGCTAACACTTGCTTTATTTTATTGTGTAGACTTAACAGCTGTGTTTAAAAGAAAAAATATATTATGAAAAGTTTTTGTCAAATGAACCCCATTGACAGATATTGATTTAAAAAAAAGGCATTTATAATTCTGAATGCTATTAAGAAGATATCTGTCTTCAGAGAGGGGAGAAAAATTATGAAAGATGAAAACCTGTAGAGATGTCACTTATGAAGCTGAAAAAAATCATTATTTGCTTGTCAGCAGTATTAAATAATGTACATCACTGAAAGAAGTCATGTTTGACAGTCACTTATGTTACTGTTCTCATAATCTGGTTTCCCAAATTTGGAAAGAAATATACCATTCATTCAAGTGATTGAATGCATGTAGTGTTGTTCCCTAAAAAAAGAAATGTATTTATTGGCAGCTGTGGATGTCAGGATCTGCTGATCTACAATCATGAAAGTTTGCTTTAGTCTTCAGTCTATTCACACTCTGAAGAGCTTATTTTTCCATGCAGAAAGCAGATGCATGTTTTTGCACATTTTCTTCTCCATGAAAAAATATGAAGATATCTTCAGGCAGAAGGTCAGAAGACTTTTAGCCATCTATGTCTTGGAGTGAATCAAGAAAAAATTTGGAAAAAATGTTATAGATGAACATAACATGAAACAAAACTGAACTTTTAATTCACACACAAGAGAAAAAAAACATAGTGTGTTTGCTCTAAACCGCAATTTGTAATGTCTCCCAGTCTACTTAAAAATACTTTCCAAAAGAAAAACCTAATGTTATCTTTGTGAAGTCATTGTCCCTAAAGTGAGCATATCACCTTTGCCTTGTAAGATTCAACTTTTGGGTTGCTGATCCCATGGCAGAATGTGATAGAGAGGGAAGAAAACAGTGCCACTTGTTGCAGATTTCCTTTCTAGTATTGAGGTGTGTTGGCTATTGTGATTGTGTTCAGAACACAGTATCCAGATTTTTAGTAACTTTTCTTGTCTGAAAAAGAAATAATGTACAGAAAACAATGATACTGCAGAAACAACCCTACAACATCAGATTCAAGAGTCTTAACACATAATTCTGTAAGAATAGTATTTTTAATTTATGATGATTTGTGGGATAAACAGAATCTTAATAGACCCAGACAAGATACACATTGCTGAACAACTGTTGGGCTTAAAGCTCCTAATACTTCAAAAACTTCAAAAATTAGTAATAGGATTAGTGTTCCTGATCCAAAAAGTAGCTAATAAAGGTTCCCTGAGATTCAATACTCTTCCCCTCATCATTATGTATTGAAGATTTCAGTTACTGCAAAAAATAGCTTTGCAGTACCTTTATTTTTAACTAATTTTTGTTGTTCTGATCCTTGAAATATCACTCTTACAGACCTAGATCAGAATGCTTAACCTGTGTGGAAAACTAAGCTGAATTTTTTTTTCAAGATCAAAGCAAAACACCCTAAATATACGAGATTTTCTTTGAGTATCAGGAATGTATCGTGATATAGTTAGGCAGGAGTAAGCTGAAGATGTAACACCTATACTAAGAACATAAATATGTGTCTAATATAATATGTGTCTATGCAGCCCACCCCACTGCTTTATGACCTGGTTTCTACAAGGAGGAGAGGGGGGTGCACTCAAATGTATCCCAGTTTACAGGAAACACTCTGTGCAATGACTGCCTCATGGACAGACCTAGAGCCTAAGTGGCATTCAAAGGCCATTGAACTTTAATGCAGTACCCTTGAACAGGAGCCTTTCACTGCAGTTTTCTGACAACTTCCATTGAGCCTCTGGTGTTTGTGCACCAGAAAGGTGCCTCAAAGCAAATTTTTTGTTTTGCATGCTTGCTCTGCTTCTGTGCAAGCAGAGTGTGCGTGGGTAGGTATATTTGTGTGCATATATGTACTCACAAGACCTGACATTTCATAGTTTGTCTGAATTTCCATTTAAGAAAAAACAATGTAGATATGACACATGAAAAAATATTCCATTGAGTAGCCATATTAGAACAATGCAAAAGCAGTAAGCTTCTAATTCTTAAATAACAGTACTGCCTGTAGTCAATGGAAAACAAGTAATAGCAGCTCTGCTGAAGTCAGCCAATGTCAGATTATGGTGATGTGAGATCAGCAGGCACCAGGATTCTGCTATTAATCATAAAGAGAACTTGTGTTTCCAATAGTATATAAAAAAATTTACAAATACAGACTTTCTTAATTATTGCTTCTTACTGCTATGACATGACTAAGTACTTACATGGTGGAATAAGGTGATGTGTCCTGGTTGTATTTTGAAACACCTTCACAAGAAGGTGGGTTGCTTGGTTCACAGCTATCTAATTGACTTGATCTGCCATCTGTAATACTCTATCTTTTACTTTTTGGAGATTCAGTTATAAAAAAATTTTGTTCTAATGTAAGTTCCAAACTCTGTGTTTAGTGGAGATCACTGCTGCCAACAGGGAGTGATGTTACTTTTAGGCTATGAAGGTTTCAGCAGAAGTATTTAACTATTATGCTTAGCAGAAATCTAATGGATATCCATGGGTTCAAAATATGAAAAAAAATGCATCATACATTTCACTATAAAATGTCTTCTAGAGACAAGATAGAAACAAACTTTTTTTTTGTTTAACTAGCTTAAGTAAATGGGTGCAATTGCTCACTTCCACTTGCACTAATACTTCCAGGAGTGCTAATCTGACCATGGCCTGAACTGTCTAGAAAGAAATTTGAGAGCCAAAGGAAAGTCTGCTATAACAGTGATCCTCAGTGAAAAAGCACTCCTTTTCATGATCAGCACACTGATGATGATGACACAGCTTCCAGTGTGGAAACTGCACCTAGTCAATTGAAAGTGGGGGAAGCATGGACATGAGAGTCCACACAGGTACACACCTTTCTGTTGTAGTATCAGGATGGCACTGCTGGAGTGAATGTCCAAATGCTTCCAGTGAATTATAACTGTATTGTGGCCACAACCTATATTTTTTAGGTTGAAAATTATCTTGCAAGTGTTACTTGTTGGGTCATTGTGTAATGATATTATAATGATATAATATAATATTATAAAGATATTATAATGTAGATGAACATTTTCCAGCCATGAGTAGCTGCAATGACCTAGAAGAATAGAGCTGTTCTTTCAGGACTAGAGATTTCTGGTTTCTTTTCTATTGTTCACAGTTGCAACGCCTTCCATGCATGTGCAGATTTGTGCAGCCTTCACATGTAAAATAACAAATACAAGGCCTCAAGGTCAGAGTTCTCAGTCATTGGAACAAAGATTTACTTTATGGAAAAAAGGCGAGTTACAACAGTCTTATAAGACTACAAAGTTTCTACATGAAGTATAGCTTGAATTGCAAAAGTGACTTAGTTATGGATATTTTTGAATTACTGGGTCTGGTTTTGGCTGGAGTAGAGTTAATTTTCCTCAAGTGGCTGGTATGGGGCTGTGTTTTGGATTTGTGCTAATCTCTGAGTTGATAACATGGAGATGATTTTGTTATTAGTGAGCAAGCCTTACATGGAGCCAAGGCCTTTGCTGCTTTTTGTACTGACACAGTGACAAGGATTTTGGGGGTGCATGGGAGATTGGGAGGAGACAAAGCCAGGACAGGTGTCACAAATTGACCAGAGGCATATTCCAGATCATAGGGGATCATACTCAGTGTATAAAGTGGGGAGAAGAAGGAGCTGTGCAGGGGGTGAGATGTTTGGAGTAATGGTGTTGACTTGGTCTTCCCAAGTCACAGCTACCTGTGATGGGCCCCTACTGTCTTGGGGATGGCTGAACTCCTGCCTGCCCATGAATTAATTCCTTGTTTTGCTTTGCTTGTGTGTGTGGCTTTTGCTTTCTATATTGAACTTTCTTTATCTCAATCCATGAAGTTTTCTGCTTTTATCTTTGGATTCTTTCCATGTTCCTAATGATGGTAGGGGGCTGAGTGAGTGACTTCATGGGGCTTGGTGGCTGGCTGGGGTTAAACCACGATATACTGTTTCTAAATTTTTGCTTATGTGTTGTAGATTATAACAGAGAGCTTTCAAGGATGTTTATTTCAAAGTTGCTTAGAACCTGCACCTTGGGGTCATGCAGATGGAAAATGAATGGGTTCTGTATCTCCAGCATGGAGTAAAAGGTTTAGAATATTAAATTTTATTTTTTGTCCCCAGGGTTTTTTGAGATGTAAGCAGATGGGACTTTGATTTCAATTGTAAGCCCAATGATGAAAGATTGGAAATTGCACCATTAAAAAATTATAAGCAGTAGGTTATAAATTTTTATCACTTCCTATTGTTAATTAACCTTTAAAAGCTGATCATGTAGAGAAAGCCTGGGGTTTGGTTTCTGTGGGAACACTTTTTAGTAGTAATGAGCACCTGAGGATTCTTTTCTCTCCCAGAGTGAACATGACATTTCAATTCTTGCAGATTTGTGCATGATGCCAGCACCTTTCAGTCTTTTAAGCGTAACAAGGAATTTTGGTATTTTCTATATAAATGCAGAAAGGGCAGTGATTTTCTTCTGCTTAGACTGGATGTGATTCCACTCTCACATTTAAGAATTAGTCTCCTGAATAGCACTCATTTTCAGAAGTGTTGCTGGGAGCCTTTTGCTGACATTTTGCCGTCAGCAGGAGCAAAATTGAAAGCCTGTAATGATGACTTCACCTTTACTTATATTCATCCAACTGGATATGATTGAATTTTTGTAGCCATTTAAAATTACTCTTTTCTTTTGAACAACTTGAATTGCACCAAAATAGGCATTAAAAATAACAGCAAAAGAACACTATTTTAGGATCTTGAATGAAGTTGTTTGAGATGGTGCAGAAAGGTTATTGGACTAGTCCAGTTGTATATCTAGCATGAGCTGGATCCTGCAAATGTTTTTCATGAACTTGGATTTTCTTCAAAAATATCTTCAGATGGTGGAAAATACAGTGAATAAAATGCATGCAAATGGTTTTGAAATACATTTTAGTGTAAAGTGTATGCAGTTTAAGAAATACCTATATGTTTTTTGTGTGTCTGAGCATAATGTTTAACCAAAAAATATAAGGAAAAGTTGTAAATACTTTCACAGATGAGAGAGACAAAATTCTGTATTATGAAGTTATTGGTGTTTGGCATTTCTTCTTTATGATTAAACCAGACATTTTCTTTTCCATGGAAAACCACAGTCTAGTATACCTACTGTGCTAAGAATTAGGATTTGTCTGTAGGTAAGTTGAATGTCGTCTGAATTTATATGGTTACTTTGTGGTGTCTTCTCTTTACTTTAGACTGGGGGAGTTTTCTGACATTTCCACAGGGGCATGAATGTAATAAAAATAATCACTCTATAAGTAAGAATTGGAAAAATTTTTTTGCTTTTTATTAACTCTAACCAATACTATATTGTTGCTATATTGTATTAAAAATTTATTAGCTCTACCTATCTCAGCATAAGATGAGATAGAAATAATGGCCTGTCCACTTGTTTTCACTTCTTTTAGATTAAAAAACTTTTTGGGCTTTGTTTTGCTGTATTTTGATAGACAGATACAGATGGCCAAATTAATTCTGATACAGAGAAGGGTCCAAGTCTACCTGGCTGGGACACTTGACAATTTCACAGATATATGAGCAGCATGAAGAAAAGACCTCCCCTAAGCAAACAATAATCTGCCAGTATATGGCCCACAGTATATATCCCATGTAGGAGAAACAAATAAAATTTGTAATATCTGACTTGTGAGAAATTCTCATCTTCCAGTGTTTGGTTTTCATACCAACGCACCAAGAGTCTGAAGCTTTGGATTTTTACAAGGTGGAAATTCTGTCAGTTTGACTAGAAAAAAAAAAAATTTTTGACGTACCTCTTGGGAGGTAAGGAAGTAGGAACTGAGTTGGCCCCCTCCTGGGGAGGATCTCAAGAGATGTGATGCGACTAGAAAGGTAGGACAGCAAAAGTTAGGAGAAATGTGTGGTGAAAACACATTCTCCTTCTGCAGTTTGGATCTGAGTTTTGCTGTTCTAGTGCTTTATATTTCTCCTCACTGTGTCAGTCTTTCAAAATGCTGAAGCCTAGCTGGAGATAAAATGATTGAATTATGGTAGTAGTTTCTGAGTAGCAGCCAAAATATTCTCTGCAGTCAGAGGAGGCTTTTGATGCACTTGACTTCTTCACTGTTTAAAAACACCTACTCTTTCTCAGCTTTTAAATTAGCAGTAACGAAATCTGAACATGAAGGAGGCTGAGAGTTTGGAGAGGCTTCTTCTGGAGTCTATATAAGCATCTCTAATCTTGGCAACTACTTCTCATTTCTGATAACTTTTTGTAAGAAAGACTTGAAAAGAGGGAAACCTTGTGGTAAATCACTGAGGAGTATCCCTCAAACAAATTTAGTCTGAAGTAAAAAACAAACAAAATGTATGGTAATGATGCCAGAGGGTGTAAAGCTCTCTTCTCACTTGACTCTTGCAAATATTACCCAATGAAAGAATATAGAAGAACGTGACTGCTGTATGTGCCTTAGGTAGCTGCAATAGGCACAAACAACTGGCCGGGCATTGTAACAGCCCAGCCATGCTCTGCAAATGTCATTACTAGTGCCACCAGAGCTGAGCTAATGACAGGGCTAACGATATTGGCAGCAGCCCAGACAAAATTAGTATCTCAAGAATTGCTGCCTTCTGCTCTAATGATCCTGTAATAGTACTCATTTTTGGATTGGCCATCATATGGCTTTTTCACAGAACATTTTATCAAGCGAGTAAAAAGAAAGAGGAAGTATGAACACTTAAATCCTCTGGCTCTTTCTTACTTTTCTCAGGTTTCTTTCTTAAGTAGACACTGTACTTTGAAAGCTTTACTTTTCACTGGATGTATACAATGACTTTGGTCTAAAGATACCTGTTGAAGGCCTTTTTTGGTTACAAAGTCAGCTTTTTGTGCACATCTTCTTCAGTGATATATGTGTCTGTGCAGCAGCTTATTTAGGATGCTGGCAGGGATGACCTTTTGCATGTGGGAAATTGGATCACAGGATATAGAGGATTATTTTTAAACTTTTTGTAAAACAGAATGTGTGTCTTGCGCTGTTTGCATACTGAATCACTTCCTTCAGATTTCCAAGAAAATTTCTATTTCTAAGTACAAGGCTATTTTCTCAGGTTTAAAAATGCAGAAGATGATAAACTTAATCTGGAAAACTTTTTGGATAGCTCTTAAGTGAAAGATTCCAGAAAAGAAACACACCAAGTGAGAAACCCTTGAGGGAAGGGTTCTTCAGAAGCTCTTGTGGACCTGAACATCTATGAGGAACATCATAATTTGTTGATTTTCTGATGTTGGTTTTATGAGGTATTGGTTGATAAATGCTAGGGTGCCAATAAAAACACTCAACAGTTCCCCATCTGTATGTCTGTGCATCCATCCATGACTTGCAGAGTATGCGTTTTCTCTGCTTAATGTGTTTCTGTGTCAGAATCTGTTTTATGCTGTGTTTCAGATCCTGCTTAACAAAGAAGCTCTTGACTGAAGTTGCCTTGTATATGTTAAAGGAAAAGGTGATGAACTGATTTGTTTTTTTCCCTCGTGGTTCTATCATATGAACCTCTGTTCATAGTAGCAGAGCATGCTTGCAGAACTACTGCAGTAGGGAGAATTTTGTGGTCCCTCTGTGGTTGCAGGGCTATACCTGACAGATGTTGGAAATGGTACCTTACTGGCTCACTTGTAGGCAACTTTCCTTGTCTCTAACTTAGCACAGCCTTGGGTTATACATTTCCTACTACTGAGCTGTACCTTTAAGTTGAGGGAGGGAAATATGTAAAAAACCAGAAATTCTTCAAGTCTGTTATTGCTTCAATATTGTCTCAGGGTAGTTTTCTCCATTCTGCTTCAGAAGTGATTAGCTAGCTGGGACTTTTTAAACCTTTTTCTGTTCTAAACTTGGGTGCTTCTATTTTTCCTGGCAGGATTCCCAGAGAATCTTCCTGTCTATAGAACAAGATGAAAAAGCTGACCTCAAAAGCTGGGCAAGATAGTTGTATTTGATCCAGTTTGGTGTATCCTCATACTCACATCGTCTGTGAAACTATTTATTCATTTTTGCCTGAGTTGGCATATAATTCTGGAAATAGCAGAGGCAAATGACCTAAAGTTTAGCTCCAGGATATCTACTGCCTGTTTTGGTGTGTTTTTAAAGCTGTTTTAGCTATTATGGAAGAGGACAATCCCCTGCCACCACTTCCTTTACGCTCCTGCTTCATGCAGAAAATGAACTGCAGGGGGAGGGATTCTTTCTAGAAACAAAAAGGAAAAGGAGGAGTTAATTCTCTTATGAAAGAGAGAAGGTAAAAATCTCACATTACTTCTCACCTCATGGTGAGAAAGAGGTTGTTTTCTTTCAAGTACGCCTCATGTCTGTCAACTAGTATTTGTCCTGATGGTACAAGGTTTTCTGGTTTTGAGCTTCTTCTCAGTGATCTTGTTTGATTGTAATTATGATGCTCTCATTATTTTTAGGTTTAGCTCTGTACATATAGCATGGTGCTTGTTATAAAATAGTTGTGTGAAAAACAGACTTTACTTTCAAAAAATCTTCTTTTTCTATAGCTCAAGGATTCTTTTCTTGATGGAGGAAGATTTTTAAAGTAGTTAGATGATACTATTTGTTTCTTAAACATTCATCCTGGATGTGCACTTGCTTCATGCTAACCTTTGTTTTCATGCAGCTGGCAAACAGAACTGCATCTAAAACAGTTTTAGTTAAATACCATTTTCCTTCTTGTAAACACCATTTTCCTTCTTTTAATTAGAGACTGCAGACATCTGAATTTGACTTTTATTTTACTGCCAGCTCTAAGAACATAAAGAGTCTTGTGATCCATGATGAATGTTTTACTCTGTCTATAGGGGAGATCAGGGGAAAAACCTCAAACCAAAAGAGTCCCTTGCAAGCTCTGTACTCTTGAGCTGTGTAGGTGTATCATGTCAAATATCAACATGGCTATCTAAAATTCAGTAAAATTAGGCTGATTATTTCCTGTTTCATGAATAATTTCACTGTAAACAGGCACTGTTTTTATTTTAGTCCAGAACAGACAATGTGTGCATGTAAAAAGCCCAAGTGTAAATGAGCTACAGGTACATAATCTCCTCTGGGGTTTGGCATTATTTAACAAATTAGCAGGAAGCAATTGTAGTGAAACTTGCTTTTCCATCCTAGAGTTACACCTAACACTGCTCATGTTTTGTCCCAGGAATATAGAAATATCTTCCAACAAAATTTACAGGTAAATTATCTATACTATAATACTCAGCTCAAGCTCCTTGAAATGACATTTTCCATTTCTAACTTTCTTTCTAGTACTGCAGATTTGAGATTTCAGTGGCAGGACCCCTTGCCCTCTCATACAGAAGCTCTGGGGCATCTGAGCATAGATTGCAGCCCTGCCTGGGCATTATGGGGTCTGCTCTTAGCCAGCCCTGTGGGAATTCAGCAAGCATTAGGTCCCTCATTCGAGGCAAAGAAGCAGAACAAATTCCTGAAGAGATCTGACAGCTGTTGAAAGAACTGACTTTTGGTTGCTCTGTAATATTTTAAGCCAATTTTTAGAATAAATTTCCATAGAGCTTGGGATTCCTTTCTGTTTCATCAAAGAGATTCAGCTCACTGCAACAGTGCTGCAAAAGAAACCAGAAAGAACTGAGCTTTATGCTCATAAATCCATCTTCTGGATTTTAAGGGCTATGTTTGAGTTGTGTAGATCTAGGCATTTCTACTGTAAACACAGCCCCTTTGGAAGATGATGATACCATTTTAATCAAATTAATAAGAGAAATATTCTGACATTCAGTTTGAAGGTAATTGGAGATGATCAACCTCTTATTAGGCTGATTATTCTAAAAGCTATAAAACGGGTTTGGATATTGAGTAGTTTTGATTGGCTTACAATAGTTTCAGTGACATTAATTTGATATAACTACCAGTTTTCATTTTTTACAATTTATTAGTCTAATCAGATTAGTGTAGCAAGAAGAAGGTAATAAAAAGAAGTTTTGCTTCCTGAATATTTGTATGATTTTGAACACCTGTGTTAGGGAATCTGTGTCCACAAATAAGGTGGAAGTCTCCCCTGAACATATCCTAGGACATGCAAACTCCAGATAAATTTTGTTCTTTAACTTTTAAAGAAATAATTGATAAAGAAGATTACAAAAGACAAAAGTAATAGAAATCAAATGACCTAAAAATCAAGATGACTCAGTTTCCACTCTTCTCTTTTAAATAATCAAGCAAGGTAAATGTGCTCAGGTTTTTTCTCTGAAGATTTGCCTTACATTTGTCTGTTTTATGTGAATGACTTATTAGACTTTTCAATAATGACATCTTTCATTTCAATGGAAATGGAAAATATGTGTTCTGTGTTACATTAGGAAAGGAAGAGAACAATTAGAACTGATTAGAGCAAGGCTTAAGGGGTTCTGGAGATCCAATTAGCCAATGATCCTGTGGTCATCTGGCTGTAGGGGCTGACTCCCCCCCCCATCAAGGAGAGTACCAGTGCAAAGAAATGTGAAGCAAGTGCCAAGAGAGCCATCTGTACTATATTTTATTCCAGACGCAAAAAACTGAGGATGGTGAAATCATAGCCATATAGCTGAAGACATTGAAGACATAAACATGGTGATCCGTTTTCCTCAGAACATCCAAACAATTGATGTTCATTAAATGAGCCCTGAATAAAAGGGGTTGTTCCATTCTTAACCACTTGATTTTTACAGTGGCTATTCAAAACTCATAATACACATGTACTCAACTGTTCTATGATGCTGAAAGTTCTGAATATCTCTGCCTAAGTGAGACAGTAGCATGCAGTAGCTTAAGTTGCCTGGTGGAGTTATTGTACAGTTAAAACAGATATCTGAAAAACTTGTGCTTTGAAGTTTCATTGTTTCTAATTTTTGTCTAAGTATCCATGGAAGAATTATAGGGGACCTCAGAATTTCTACCCTTTTAATCATGGTGAAGGTAAAAGGTGAGGTGTGTTTTATTTGTATTCATATGACCTGTTTCAATATAACAGCCTCTCTATTAGCCAAGTCCATTAAATGCTCTTTTCCCAATGGCAATAAGCAGACCTTCCAATAAACCTGTGTAACCTAGTTTACTTTGTAGCTCAGAGTGCAATGCTGAGATCTCATGAGGAGAGATGTGCCACTTCCTTGCTATTTTGGGAAGCAGTAACTGGAGCATTTACCAGTTTGCAATACAAACATGCTAACATTTATGCTCCTCTTTAAAATTGTTCACTTATCCATATTAACAGTGTGGGTGGCCTAGTTAGATGGGGGTTTGCCTTTGGTTCTCTGGTCTTAATTCATCTTCTTTCATTCTAATGCTTTGCTCTTTTTTATCTGTTATGCTTGCTTTTAATTTTCTCTCTTAGGAAATGCATTTATATTGCATAGTCTTTTGTATGTCTCTGTGTGGGGAATCAAATGAAGAACAGAGAATGACTGTGTCAGTGAAAAGCCAGCATTAATAGGTCCCAAAGGATTATTAGGATTTATGACTACTTCCATTAGCACTAGAATAAGTACCAAATATTGAGCAGTCAAGTAAATGCGAATATGAGAATACTGTGACTTATTTAGGGTGATTCATTGTTTAACTATAGTCTAAAACTATTTTTTTCTGAAGATAAGTAAAACTTTTCTCCACCTTCACACAGTACCTTTGCACATGTGTAAACAGAGGGTAATCAGATATATGGCGCTGAGTATGGAACAAAAGCGTAGACAGTTTTGAGTGCTATTCTCAAAATGTTCCGGTATGTTATACTTCATGGTATAGGTCATTATAAATAGGACTGCAGAAGAGGCTTACTTGTCCAGCTTTCTGGACCTGCAAAATTATTTCAATTCAGGGATAGATGATTCACAGACAAGTATTATAAATGTATTTAATGAACTGGTAAGTCTGTGAAATGGAGTACAAAAGGGATAGCTGATAAAGTATATAAGGATATCAGTCCTTTACTAGTCTGATGTGAAGTTACTTTCCCTTGAGGCTTTTCTGTGTGTTCAGATTTGGGCACATCATATGCTGACCTAGTCAGAATACTGCATAGTCTTGCTAAAAGCAACTGTTTGTCATTTGAATATAATGTGTGGGTCAGAGCCAAGAACACAGAACCAGAATGCAATATCAGTCATTCAAACTACTAAAATGTACCTCTCTTGCTTACTCATGTTATTTTACTAAGTATTCTGGGTTTTTTAGCCCCACAGCATTGGTGCAAATCAACACTGTCAAGAGTGCTGGATTCTACATATGGGATGGGTTTTTCTGTCGCCAGTTTTGAGAACTTTATAAGGCTTTTGGAATTTATCCAAGAAATTTAAGCTGCCTAGAAGCCAGGTGTCCTGTGTAGCTTGCTGAGTGACAAATAGTTCCCCAGGAGCCAAGGAGATGAATTAATGGGGATGGATCTATGCTTTTCTATTGATTGCTCAGACTAGATGCTAGACTCCAGGTATCTGTTAGGTGATTGGGCTTGGGTAAGGAGGATGGCGCCATAATTATTTATTTTCATTTGTTTCTGGTGAGTATTTCTTTAGTTACTCGGGAGAAATAGTCCTCTGAAAATGAGTTGCCGGTGACAATTTTTTTGCTGCTAGTTAAAAAATATCTTGCTTATGAACTCTGTCCTGTTAGCTTCTACTGCTGTAAGACTGAGCTTGCCTGTTCCAGAGATGCTGAAAGGGAGGACAGAAAAATTACTAGAGGTAAAATATGATGGAATTTTAAAACAAAGTCGAAATTTTGCAGTCTAAAGCCTGTGTGCATTTTGGACAATCACATCAGTTGAAGGTATCAGTCTGCTGTTTTTCTCTGACCTCACACTTTGAATGTCTCCATCTTGCCCTTCATGTGGGAACAGAGCATGGTTCTTTTCTTCGGTTTATGCATCAGCTCTTTTCCTTAGGGAACAAAAAATAATGGTTGGGCTGAAATTTTTGAGGCATAGGGGAAAAACTATGTTAAAATATGGCTATTGAATAGGAAATTTTGACATAAGCTTCTTCTTTTCAACTTGAAAGATTCATCCTTTTTTTTTTTCCAGCTGTGAGAAAATGCTGGCAGGTAAACAAGGCTTTGCTCCTTTTCCAAATTACGAGTTCCAAGCTAACATTCAGCTGAACCAAATATACATCTATTCAAAGATATGTCATAAAGATAATGAGCCAGAGTTCTTGTAACTGTAGTTCATAACACGGTTTCTGTTCTCCTCCCGAGCAATCACTTTTGCATCACACAGCAGTCAGCAGATAATCTTTTCACTGACACTCATATGCAAGAGATTCTTATTGTACTGCTGACTTGTGATAGCAGCCTCCTTGGGAATATTGTTTGGGTTATTTTTGTTCTTGTTTTTTTCTTTTAAACACATGGCCAGAAAATACTGAATGTTCCCAAAACAGACTGATGTCTTCATAGATATGAGGTCACTTCAAAAAACTGATACAAAATTTTAGGGCTATTAGACTTGCAAGCAGAAGCATCTTCAGGAGGATACAAATTAAATGGATATAAGAGGCAAAACAGTAAGTCAAGCAAAGGAATTGGTAGGTAAGTGGAATACCACTTGAGTATACTTTGCCAAAGGTGGGGGGAAGATAAGAAGTGAAGAAATGCTCTAGTTATGCTCAAATACATCAGGACTAAGACAAAAATGCAACATGTATTTTGTAGCCAGACTTTTAAATAGCTTGGATGCCCTCCAGTAATTTAAATGAATCTTTAGCATGACTCATGACCAGGCTGAGCTTTGCCAGTTTCACTGCAGGGAATTCCTTCTATGTGAAGGTGACACTTTGTGGCCTGTATATTTTTGATGTTTTGGTGTTTCCGTGCCAAGTAATAATTTTAATAAAAAGACCATTAGTATTTTTATATTGATTGTTATGTTTTATGTAAGACTATAGCAATAAGAAAAATAACTATGGGATAAAATGAAAAAGTACAGAATTTGTAAAATTTTTTTTTGTTTTTGTTACATCCTAGTGCAGTATTCAGGAGAAAGAGTGAAATGTGAGCTTCTACTGTTCAGAATAAAATTTTCCAATTACAGTTATTCCAGTTATTGTTACTATTCATTCCTTTTGTGTGTTTTTTTGGGCCTGAATTAACTTATGAGAATTTTAAAAAAGGAATTATAACTCTGTTTTTATTCCACTGTGTATTATCTATCAGTCTAGAATCCCATGTCTTGTAATGTTGTAGAAACAAATAGCTGGTTGGTTTTGGACCAGCTCTGAGAAAAACTTGGAAAACTTTAAATCACTCTTTTCAGCTTGAAATAGTTTATATTAAAAACAAACAAACAAACAAAAAAACCTAGTAAAAAATAAGATTATCTAAATAAGAAAAAAACCCAGGCAAACACATCTCCCAAAATACACCCCCCGATCAGAGCAAAACAAAACCTATATAGTTGTGTGAATGTGATTTTTTTTAAAATGTTCTTAATATTCTACTTATCAGGTTTAATTATGTTTTGTCTGTTTATACAATGCATAGCCAGAAAAAAGTCTTCTCAATCTCAAATATCACTTGGCTTGCAGAGTGAGGGCACAGTTATAATGGCCTCATCTTCTGGTCAAAAAGAGTGTAGGTCTATCTGAGACAGGCATCAAACCCTGAAGCAGGCTTAACTTCAAAAAGTCAAATACTGTGGTTTCAATTTATTTATCGTTTGAGATGTGTGTAGTTCCCTTACTTTCTGGTATGGCTAAAACAGAAGCACTATTGGTTGATATGCATGCCTGGTCAGAAGCCCTGTGACCTAAGCCAGCAGGAAAGACCAGCTAAAATCCCCCATATATACCACATGACGTGCTCTTTTCCTTACTTGATACACTTTTCAAATAGCAACATCAGCACTTTGTTAGTGAGGACTACAATGCTTTTATTTAGTTTGGACAATGGGTAATTTCCCAAACAGCACAACGATATCCAGAGTGAGTTAACTTGCGTTTCTGAAACCACATCCTTTGTAGACAGACTTAAGTTTGCAGCTGGCCGGATTTGGGCAGGTCATCTTGAGCCATCCCTTACTTTTGGTAAGGAATATTGTTTCTCTATTACCACAATATTTTGATTGAGCCAATCAACACTCTTGAGAATGAGTTTATTCAGTCAAACAAAATATCACTGACATGTGGTTACACAATTTCTAGCCTGGAAGTGGTTGCCACTGACAACTAGGTTTGCAGCCAGGATGTGTGCCATATCTGCAATAAAGTCAATTCAAGACTTAAAAACGAGCTCCTTCTTGGTCTGTGGTTACCCCAGTTGACTCATTTCCATAGGTCAGTGTGCTTGGCTGTCAGGTTTTCATTCTGTTCGTTCAAATAGCTTTGACTTGTTTGATGTTACGTCACAGTATGTTCTCTGTAGATTTATAGTTTGTCATAATTCAGAAATTGATGTTTGCACTGAATTTTGTGAGCTTCCTAACTTTAATTCTTTAATAAAAAAACTTTATTTTAAAATTTTGCCATTTTTTCTATAGCTGTATGTTAATTTCTACCTGTTGTTTAGATCTTCTAGAAATAAGTAGAGTCCCTTACATGCAAGTTTGTATCTGCTATTGTGGTTACCTGAACTGTTTTTTTGTCACAGTGGGATCTAAAGAAAGAATTGGTTTGACATGCATGCACCACACTTATACCTATGAAGTGCCAAGGGTATTCATAAGTCACAGTAATATCCAACATGTGGAAAGGACAAGTTGTAAAGGAATAAAATACTGAGACTAAATTCCTGATTAATAAATCCATAATTAAAGTCCCACTGTCTTCCTTTTGGGTAATAATTTTTAATATGCTGTTAAAAATATTCTAGTCACTCATAAAAATATTTATGGTATATTCATCTATATTTTCAATCAGGCTTTACAGTAAGCATCTATTTCTGAGACAAGCTGCTCAGAAGTTGTTTAATATTGCTAATGAAGGAAAGAAAATTTTCTTTTTATTGGGAAATTTATATGAAAAACAATTTAAAACCCTCTTTTCTCAGGCTATGATATAAAAAGCATTTTTTCTATGTACTTCAGTTTTACATAACGCAGTGCCTGACTGACACAGTTAGATAACACAAAGAGGATCCATGACAGACCACCTGGAAGTGTCCTTCACTATAAACAACAAAACTGTGTGGACCACTAAATGCTAGGACAGGAGACACTGTACCATAGTCCCTTGCATGCCCCAAGTTTGCAGCCTTAGAAAGTGGGGGAAACAAAGTGAACTGATTTAACTCCATATTTAGGAAGTGGCATATACAATCTCCTCTTGAAAAACATGACGTTCAACATCTTTGGAAATACAGTACTCTAGTTGTCTCAATATGGACTTGTGTACCCAGTTTTTAGGGTCCCAGCTTGTAATTATTGGCCTTTGGGCTGTGGGAATTGCAGTTCTTGACTGCTTGAGGGAAGCTGTTCTCAGCATTCTGTTCAAGTTGTCTCTATTTTTCTTCTCAGTTTGCTATAATATTTTTCTTAATTTTTGAACTGTTCTGTATAAATGCCTTCTATAAAACAGATGGCTGCACTTCAGTGGTGGATGAAGTGCTGCCTTATATATCTAATTTGTAACCTTAAATGAACAGAAGCTTTATTTTAAATTGCTGATTTTCATGAAAGCAGTCCAAATCAGTTCACTAGCAAACTTTACATAATGGTGTCATGGCTTGAACTAAAATGGAAAATCCTTAGTTTTGGAAAAAATCCTAAATACTTTGCCATTTATGTAGCCATCTGTTGTATCAAGAGTTGGATCTCTTTGTATGCTCTCTCTTCTAAACTTTTAATCTAATGTTTAGTGGCTATGTTTCCACCTTCTTCAGAAAAAAAATTCAACAGCTTTTCTCATTGTTGTGTGAAAAATCACATTATTACACAAATTATTTAACTGCATAATGCCTGCAGAAATGTTACTGAAGTATTTCCTGCTTTCTGAGAGTTGTTGTGCAGAGTACTTGTGGCTCATATAATGATGAAAAATCATAGGAGAGAAAATAGTTCGTTTTCTTTCACCTAGGTCTCTATTTTCAGCATCTCAAGTAAGTTTAGCTTCTGGGTAGGATGAAACAAGTTGCAACAGTGTGAGACTGCGGGTTGATTACAGAGCACCTGCAGCTTTAGGAGTCCTTACTCAATGAAATGAGATTATATAAAACTCTGATCTAGTATAACCATATGCTGCTGTTTCAAACACCTCCAAAAATACCAACAAAATTAACTTTATACTGGTGGTGTTTTTCTGGATGGGGATTTGCTGAGTACCCTGCTATGAGCACAGATGATATACAAAATTGAGGCAGTTAAGTGTTGTACACTCTTGATGGCTAGAAATGCAAGGTATTTTTGTCTGACGTAGGTCAAATTTATGCTACAACAGTGCACAAATCCAGCGTTTAAGACTATAGAATTGCTGCTTGAACACTGAGTTGACAACTTTTTCTATTTAAAATCTTAGATGTTTTCTGAAACTGTTAATTGCTTAACTGCATGTCAGAATGCAAATAAAAAAAAATTGGTAAATTATTTTTAATTTGTTCTGACACAAAAATACTGACTGCTGGGATGGAGAGAAGGGTTATGCATGTTCATAATTAAACATCTTATAATGTACATTGCAATTGATATGTGTATGTACACACATATCTGTGTAAATACACACAGACATGTACATTGCTCCTTTGTTCTTTTCTCCCTCTCAGAAAAAAGATATTTTTAATATACTGATTAATGGTTAAAAATATTAATTAGGGAGAGATAAAAATTATTAAAGATAATTTTAAGAAGTAAAGAAAAATAAATATGCATTCAAAGTGGCTGATCCTGAGTCATGTGATTAAGTCAACAAGGAATTGAATCCAAGGTATGGGATTACAGAAGTTGATAGCAAAAAAATGGATCATAAGAACTCCTCTGATTGCCTCCTGATGAATTCAAACTTAGATATAAACAGTTGGAACTAGGTGGAATTTGTTTTAAAGGCTCATTCACTTACCTCTGGCCTTGCTTGCTTTCTTATCCCCTCCTTAAACTTAAGGGATAATGATTTTATCTTGGTTTGTGGAAGAGAAAAAGGCTTGCCTTTTTGACATAAGTCACTAATAGTTAAATAAGGGTTTGATCATAGTGGATAGTAATTAAAGATTTTTGAGTGTACTACAACTTCTGCGGATCTTAGGATTCTGCAGACTACTGCTTTCTTGCTGTAATTCCTTAAGAACAGCATCAGAAAGTCTATTTGGGTGCAAAATAGATAAGGATAAACATTTTTATTTTCATATGGTTACCCCCCGATCCCCCAACCCCCAAAATAAACCAAAATCCAAAAAACCAAAACCAAACTCCTCATGCACAGAGACAAAATTTAGACTTGCTTACAGTCTTTCCTATAGTTTTTTCTGTTGAATGTGTGCTCAATATGACAGAGCAATGAAATTTTCGACTGCCCCAGGGAAAAATTATATCTAGGTAACAGCTATATGTGGAAAACAGAAAAGCAGATGCCTGTGGTGGCCTGATAATTCACTGGATACGTATGGTTAAAAAAAGAAGTTACATTGCTTCATTTATCCTTGAGGAAAGGGTGTTTCTATTATTGTAGTTGCAGACAAAGGTTATGAAAACATGGTTACCACATAACACTTGTCACTTTAATTGTTTCCTAAGCCTTTGTACTCTGAATAAAACAGTAATGCTTTATAAATAATAACTTGCATCAAGTTCAGCATGGCTTCCAAAAGTGTATCTTAAAATTCCCTGAGATATCTCAAATTTCTGCACAGTAGTGTCGTCAGAGAGGTTAAGCTGAAATTTTGGGAAGTGAAAGTCTGTCTAAATGTTTTGTATCTTTTCATAATAGAGCAGGGAGTAAAAACAAAAGGATTATCATGTTTTGACATGGTTTATTGGATGTGCTCCTTATGTTTTCATCATTTGTGTTTCCTACCCAGTATGACCTCCCACTGGAGGATTTCAAAGGCTGATTTACCAACATGTAAATTAAATTCCTTTTTAGTTACAATATATAAGGTACATAAGGCATTTCTAAATGATACAGTTTGGTAAGTAACACAATTAATTTCTTGAAGATTTTTTCCAGGAAGTAGCTAAGATGGTCTTCTCAATTGTCATCATGCCTTGCATGTAGGACTATTCCCATTTTCTTCTTATCTAATTGCTAATCTGTTGAAACATTCTTTTTGTAGAGGATGGAGTATATTCACTATTAATTGTCTATGTTAATATAAATAATAAAAAAAAATAGTTGGTAGGAAGGATTTTTAAAAGTCAAGAACTAATAAAACCTAAGGTTAAAAAAAATGATTCTGCTGAGACAAATACTAGCTTTTTACTATTATGTGAGCTAATTAAAATGATGGAAAATATTCACTATTTATATAGGGATAATTCTTTTGCCAAAATGAAAACTGACTTCTTGAGTGGCTCTGATATTCTATAAACAGCTGTTTTAGTGGGGTTCTAAGAAAGTATATTTGTATAGGAAAACTTTTTGTACCCTCATATGGTCCTTAAGTAGATGAGAGGTTCAGTGAAATATTAGAGTAGAAAGTGAACTGTTTTCAAATCATTATGGAAAACAGAAAGGATTTGTTCAGAAAGTTGAGGTTCTGTTGGTTGTTCATTGAATGAAGTAGGGAATTTAGATACACACATGGGGATGTGTAGTCCTCAAAAACATAACAAAACGTGATACTAGATCATGAGCTCTAGACCAGACTTGAAGAGTATTTGGGTTATTCTACGAGGTACAAAATACATTCAGTGCAGTCTTCCTGTGGAAATTGCATCAATGAAGATGTATCACAGATGGAATAATTCTCTTGGAATTCTGTTTTCTCTGCCTATTATATTGTAGGTCTGTCACAATGCAGAAACTTAGGCTGGTAGTTTGTATTAAGGTAATTGAAGTTTCACAGGAATCAAAGAATTTTCTGGGTTTTTTGTTGACAACAGGAATGATGGTTACATCCATGTGAAGGAAGGAAGGATCCCAGTGCCCTTTGAGGCTGAGGCAGAGAAAGAGAGGGAAGAAGGTTTATATAGTAGGTGAAGCCTGCATAGGCAAAGGGTTTTATATCTGGTTGGTGTGGTGGTTTGTTTTTTGGTGGCTTTTTTTTTTTTTTTTTTTTTTTTGGACCATGTATTTCTCTCTCTTTGCAAACGTGCAAGTTTTCTCACAAAGCTGGTTGAGCCATCTGGCCTCCAGGGAGGCAAAAATGTGTCATAATAAAAATACGATGCATTATTTATATAAATAATTCATGACTAAATGACATATTTCATAATTTTACCAAAATGCTTCAGGTTATTATTGAAATAGAAGAACTGTAAACTTGTGCTCATCTCAAGCTGAACATTTTCAGAAACCATTTTGGCAATCACGGTATCTTTAGTGTACAGGTGGTAAAATAAAAGGATAGCTTTAGATTTTTGACAGTGTGTCCTATATTTTTAAGAGGTAAACAATATTCAACATAGAGACTATTTTATAGGCACTATGGTAAATACAGACACTACAGGAAATATTTGAAATGTTGTTGTTACTAACTTAAAACTAATTTTCTAGTGGCATTTTCTTAGAATCGTCTCTCTTTTTAATATGTGTGTCTAAGGTTTTCTCCCTTCTGTGTGTAATTATTATTCTGCAATATCTGAAATAAGAAAGCTGCCATTTATTCCTACATATAGACTGAAAATCATGTTTGAAATTGAAATTATCTCTGTAGGTATTTTTTCCCCCCTCAAATGCCTTATGGTAAATTTGCCATTTTTACTGAATTACCACTATATACTATGCTACCTCATGATGGCTTTGATTGCCTGAGGGATTTTTAATATGATTCATGGTGCCTTTTTTTCCTTTTTCTTGTAGAATCAGTAAAATAGATGCTCATTCTGAGTTCAGAAACAAACAAGAAAAAAGGAGAAAATTCTGCTGGTTATTTTGTAGTCTTATTATAGCAGAGATGAAACTTGGACTTTAAAACTTTTTTCCCACCTCACTAGATATGATTATTGCTTTAGTATGTAATTTTTTAGGTATTGGAAAATATGTGTATATCTGAGTGAAAAAGATTGCACTGAATTTTTCTTTTGGATATTATGTATTTATCGTTACTTCTTAAGAATCATTCTTTTCAAATGAGTTTTGCTTATTGCATAGCAGTGCCAAAGCCAGCAGCAGCTGGCTAAGTCTCAAAAAATGCATTTCCTCTTTATAGCTCTGATCTTCTCATGCATCAGTAGAAAAGTCTGAAAGGATGTAAAACTGCACCAGGCAAAAGAATGGGCCTTGCATTGATTATCATGATTTGATAATCAAGGAACTGGTTGTCTGAAGTCAAGTGGCACACGATTTCTGATAGGGCAATTTCAATTATTCATGCTATTGTAGGAAGCATATTACCATGTCTACTGCTGCTGCTTGTACAGTGTCAATTCTCTGCTTCTGAATTTGTTTCTAAGAAGTAACTTTGAAGATGAAAGTCAATTTGTAGCATAGAAAATTGAAATTGTGTGTAACCAGGGGGTTATGCTCATGCAAAAAACCCCCACAAAAATCTTTGAGATACAATTGAGGACTCTGAAATGACAGCTCATCATACCAGGGTGTCTCAGAAACCCATGCTCAGTAGGCCAGTGGACTGGATAATTTACTCAGATTGTGCTGTAGCACTTGAAACAGAGGACAGTGATGTGTAGGTGGGTGTTTCAACTCGTGTCCCCAAGACCACAATTTCTGCAAGTTGTGCAGACCATCTAGAAGTCTGTCTTTCTAGTAACTCCACACTCTATCCCCAACAGCCAGGCTGCTGATCCTGAAAGAACTGAGAAGCAGGTGTAAACTGACAGGTACAAATTAGACGATACCTTTTAAATCTGTAAGAGTAAAGACCTCTTTGAACTTGGCAGTGTATCTTAGGGAGCATGGCACTGTGATCAATTCAGGACAAGGTGGAGCTACCCACCTCTCAGCAGCTTCATCCTCTTCTCCTCTTCACTCTGTCACAACAGATTTTGAGAGGTCTTCGAGTCTGGGTAAGCAAGGGACATGATTGAAAATCATGATACAGATAAAAAATTCTATTCCATCAAGTTTTTCCTGTCCATCTGTTCTCATATAATAATGTTACAGCTGATGTATTGCATTTGAATGATTCTCAAAATTGAAGCAGTTGTCACTTCTTTGTGTGGTTTTTCCTTCTGTTTCATTAAATCTCATTTCTTGCTCTTGCCCTGTCTTTATCAGCCCAACCTCTTAACTTTCTAGTGAATACTTCTTCAGGCATCCTTGCTTCTTCCCTTTGCTTTTCTTCTCCTGCTGGGATGGGTTTCATTTCTGGCTTTTGTGAGAGTCTCAATGGTCTGTGCCAAGAGTTTAAAATAACAAATTTGATTAAATTAAAAATATGTGTTTTCAGCTCTTTGGAAAACAGATTGTCTTTTGTGCACAGCTGTCATCCCTGTTTGGATCTTCTAACTGCTACAGACTAACAAATATTAATAGTAAATATTGCACAATAGAATAGACATGGGATTTTATGATAGGTTTTCTTGGGTTAAATTTAAAGGTAAGGATTTTAGTTGTCTGGA
This sequence comes from Hylia prasina, assembly GCA_013397195.1. NCBI lineage: Eukaryota > Metazoa > Chordata > Aves > Passeriformes > Sylviidae > Hylia > Hylia prasina. The sequence continues at coordinate 178,654 of VYXD01013778.1, read as the reverse complement.
AAATCTTAGAGAAACAGTGGTGTATTAAGGCATCTAATTTTAGTAAAAATTGAATGTGTCTTAATTTTTCAGGTAAATCAATGCACCAGATAGTAACCCAAAGTTTCCTTAAATATCTAAACAAAAGAAATATCTCAGTTTCATACAATGACAAGGATGGAGAAAAAGAAAAATGTCATGTATTACTACCTTAAACAAAAAGGCCAATAAAAATGCTTAGCTACTAGAACTTCCTTTGGAAGAATGGAAATACTGTTATTCAGTTGGAAAATAGTATTCTATAATCAAGAAGGTCATATAAGTTTAGATGCCTGTAAGCCTGATTAGATTANTTTGCTTTCAAACCAGTACAGATGCCTGTAAGCCTGATTAGGTTGTAACCTTGCAGAGACAGATCTTTTGGTATTTTTTTGAAATTTGAAGGAAATTATTTAAGGAATTTATGAAGAGATCCATCTCAACAAATAGGTTTTCTACTACAGGCTTCCCATTTATTATTTTTAAATTTTAGTGTAGATCAATAAGAGAGGGATTTCAGGAAGTAAACACCTAGAGAGAAAATATCAGACATTCCAGAAGTCTTCTAGTTGGAATGAAAAACGTTTATTAAAAAAATAGGGAAGAAACAGAAAAGAAGACTGGTGATTTGCACATGAGATTATGAATAACCACAATATATCAGGAATATAATTTTGCCATTGTTTTACAAAGCGCAAAATACAAACTTACTTTAAAAATGTTAGGCAGTGGTAAAAATAAATAAATCACAGATGATTCAAATTACAGAAATCTCATGAACAATAATTGCTGAAAACTACACTTTTATGTACATATCCTGCTTTGCTTGGAACAACCTCTCCACTCAGTTTATGGAGGTGGTTTATTATTTTAAGATTTTTTTAAGGGCTGATCTTTCAGAGAATATTATGGGGAAAAAGTTATTCATACCTAATACTCATGTATTTTTCTCATTTTTATTCGTATGATCATGTTCTGTTTTGATCTGTTTCATCCTTATGATGACTTGGAAGTGTTGCTAGAAATGTTTGATTTCAAAGCAGCTGAAATTAATAATGAGCATATAGAAGCTGCAATTTTGTAGAGATTTCTGGGAAAGTGAATTTGTTCTGGATATTAATAGAAGGGAAGTGTTTTAGCACTTCACAGTTGCTGGTAATTACCTTTTCAGGAGTTGTGATTTTCTCTGTTTGGATCCTATATTTTCTTTGGCACAAGGCCTCTTGGCCATCACAGTAGTTCCTATTCTCATACAGAAATGTTTAATTGACTTAAATTTGGAGAAGCATTTGGAATAATTTTCTACAAATTGCACAAACATCTGGCAAGTGGAACTGGTTCATGAACTTGGTTGTCTTTCTACACTTACGTGTTGTGGACTGGTAGCCAACATAGGCTCTTGGAAATGGCAATTTTTTGGCACATTGATATCCATTGAAGGAAGGTTTTAAATCAATGGAAGAAGGAAGTGAAGAGCATGCTTTTAATTTATTCTGATTTCTTGCTCTTATCCTCTCTTTAACAGTGAAGTGAAATTTATTCCTATGTAAATTAAGTTTCAAAATTATTCAGTTAAGGGAGAGGAACAGTAGACTGGATAACCTCCAGATCCTTTTAAGCTTTCAGTTTTCTTCCACTTGATTATATTACAAATAAATAAAAAAAAAGTGTCATAGTCTTTAAAAGTGATTTGATAGCCAGTGGGAAGAAACTTTTACATTAAAGATCCAAGTAGCTGTAGAAGTTCACATACCTGGAACTCCACACATCTCTTAAACCCAAACTATTAAATTTTTCAAGATCAGTGTTTCATAATTATTCTTTCAATCTGACCAGTAAATCCGTTTGTCTTAACCTTTGGAAAGAACTTGTATCATCCATCCCACCTATTGTAGAACAGAAAGGCAAAAATAATGTCTACGTATAATCACAAAAAAGAATTAGAAATTGGCAGTTTATTGGTTCAGACAGATATGAAGTGATACATTAACATGTGAGCTGGCACATTAATATGGTGACTGTAAATCTACTTCTCCCAGAGTATTAATTCCTGTGATTAGCATATTATTCACAGAAAAGTAGTACTTTTTTCTTCTAGAAAGAGAAAAACTCAATTTTTTTTGCCAGAAGATGTTTTTTGATTGTATAAAAAAAAATGGCAGAAAATCGTTATGACTTTTATAAGGTGAAAAAAAAGTGTTTCACAGTCAGGTGCTAATGAGAAAAACAATGTGTTGGAAATTGGTATATTTTACTGAAACAAGAATGTAATTTTATCATAAATGGATAATGGAAAAAATGCTTCTGATATCTAAAACAGCCATGCATGTAATTTAGACAAATTTCATCTCTCTGTTTTGGGAAAATGAGAAGTTGATTTGCATTTTTTAGCAACTATGCTCTCTAGTAACACAAATTCCTTTCAAGCTTTTACATGGTAGATGCTGAACTGCTACCTATTCCTTATTTCTACAAAAATGAGTGTGTTTTCATTGCTTATCACATTATCCTAGGGTTGAATAGAATTTATGCTGACAAATTTGCTTCCTAGTTTTGGAGTTGTCTTACACTTTTCCCCTTGATTCATCAAAATAAACATAGTTCAGTTTCAATTCAGCAACAAAACAGTGTTATGAAGAGCATTCTAACTCAAATAACATTGTAAGTTTTCTCAAGTTTCAAATATCTCACTCTTTTCAATTCTGTTTGCTAGTTTAGAAATGCAATCCTCGCTGGGTTTGGTGAATTTGTGATTGCTTTGAGCGGATTTTTGATTACAGTTCTCAGATCTCTTGGGTCACAAAAGGTGGAAAGTTAGGGAAATTTGAAAAGCGAATATCTGCTTCATTAAGTTAACTGGTCAAGGACTATGGAGTATAAAGGGAGTAATCAGGAAAGTGATAAATATGCAGACAGAATAACCAACAAACAGGTAATAAAAGAGAAAATAACAAGCACTGAAGTCTTTCAGCTACTAACTGCTAAGCCTTTACAGAAACTATTCAGATAGTGGTGTTTTATAAGGCTGAATTTGGCAAGATGAATCTTAGCTTCATGCCAATGATCAGTACTGAAAACAGTCAACATATCCCAGCAACTTACTAGGAAAAATCTAAAGATTATATCTCAGAACTAAAGGGAGGGGAACACTCAGTGTAGCCAAGCAACCCTCCAGGAAAAGTCTAAAGAGAATAGATCAATACCAAAAGAAATGGAGGGGCAAAAGGGAAGTGCAAAAGTGAAGGACTCAGTTTAGTGACATCATCAAATACGTGCCCACTGATGCCTCTCAGTGGGAATTATGTTTTACATGGTAGTGATGTGGTTAAACTGGGTGAAAAGGGTCTTTTGGTAAAAAAGAATATTTCAAGTGAATTATACTCTTAGAAGGGTGCAGGGTTTTTTTCTGCAGTAAACGGTGGGACAAGGAAGTGCTGTTTGTCTGTGTGGGTGTAGGTCCATCATTTACTGTGCGGTTGAGTGGCCATCGCCACAGGCTGCTGGGGACTTTGCAGAATTTCCCTCCTTGCAGATATCCTGGACATATCTGGATATGGTCCTGGACAACTAGCTGCAGGTGGCCCTGCTAGAGCAGAGGATTTGGACCCCATGACCTTCATTAGTCTCTTCCAAACTCAGCCATTCACTGATAATTCACTGAGTTGAAGCTGCCATCGCCAATAACTTTGATGAACAGCATTCTCTCCAGCTTGAGAATGCACAGAGTCAGAAACATCAATGTGTGAATAGTGATCAGCAAATGCCATGTTTGATCTTAACCAAACTCTGTACTGCCTTCAGTTATCCAGGCATATTTCAAATGTCTTATTTATTCCTTATTCTTAGGAGAATTCTTACTGGGATATATACTGTGTTTAAAGGTAAGCCCAAAGGAATGTGTCTTCTTTTGCCATAGAAAATAGTGATGTTGTGAACTGAACAGCTTTGCTCTAAAGAAGGTTTCTTATTCTTATTTTCATTTTCTTGAAGGCCTTTTTTCCTTCTTTTTACTTGTGGGGACAATTTGGTTCCTTCAGAAATGAGGTTTATGCTGATAGCTACTAAAGGGGTTACTTTTGACCCCTAACATGTTGCTTTCTTTTAGTTTACATGCTCTCTTCAATTCAGTCTAATTAAAAAGGAGAAATTAATCTGCATCAAAAATAAGTATTAGAATTTCAATATCAATACACAAGTATTTTTTCCAATTTCACTTGTTTTATTAAAAAGAAACCAATTCATTTGGTGTATTTTTAGTTTACAATGTTATACAATATTTCTAGACACTTTAAGGAGCAATATTTTGTATTAGTATTAGAATGTACAGAAAATACAGAATTGTTTACAAATTTTTCTTTTTATGTTTTATCCACATGTCAAATTAAACTCCATTGTTTCCAGAAGACTTTCTTAGGCAAGACTTTCTTTCAAGTGGCTAATGAACAAAAATTCCTCTTTAATCAGTCATATATTAAAAAGCCATTTCTATATGATTTTCTTCACCTTTGAACACCAATATATGAAAATTAAACATAAGAGCTCTTCTGAATTTTTTAAAAATCAGGTAGCTCATACAACCCCACCTATACTTTGACAATGTTAAATTTAAGAAATTTTAAAAAAGGTGAAATTCCATGTGTTTTGCTGTATTAAAATATTGTTTCTGCAAATTTTCTTATGAATATTACCATTGTAAAATTATAAGCTCTTAAAAATATGTTTTTATTCTCTCTTTCAATATGTATCTGGTAGTAAGAAAACTTATGCAAGGTTGGTTCTTCATACCAGGTGAATGTTCAAAGCACTGTTAAGGTTTGTTCCTAGAGCTGCTGACTATGAAATCATAAACGCCATAACAGCAATTGTTTTTTGCAGTCTGCGGATCTAGGCTGGTTACTGACTGGAATAAACTACTCAAGAACAAGGAATATCTTAGTGTCTGTCCATCTGAGAGTGGCCATCATGTGTCCTCCTCTCCTGCAGGATGAAAACAAGACAGACAATGGCTATGTTAAGATGAGGGAAAGCCAGAGGCGAGATAAAGCATCTTGTTAAGAACTAGGGCGTTATCTTCACCTTAGTGCTGTGTTGGCATGGTTACCTAGCTCAGAGCTGGCTCCTGCTTGGTGGATTCAAGGACTAGATAGAAGGAGTATCTACAAATCTCTCTATTGGATGTGTTCTGTATCTTCAACAGACACTGAGGCTTAAGGGTTGGAGATCTGACAATATTCCACAGAGAGCTGCTGGAGATATAGTTTGTTTTCGTTAATTTCAGTCCTAAATAGTCCCAGTTGTACATTTTATTGAAATAGTTAATCTGTGGCTTGCTGGGATTTGTGTTATATCTCCTTGTTTACTATAAATGAAAAAAAAAAAAAAAGAAAAAAACCGGGGGGAATGATATAAGAAGAGACTTGGGAAGCAATAAATTTGGAATCCAAGTGTTATGGATCAGCGTTTTCTGAAATTCTAAATTATTTTTTAAGCAAGCGTTTAAAAACTAAAGCCTACTTTTTTCACTGTCGTTCACCTGTATCAATCAGTTCTGATTTCTACTGTTACTACTTGTGAATAGCAGCTATTATTTTCTATTTGGAGAGCAGTGGTCTCCTAGCTTGATTGATTTCCTAAACAGTGTGATTTAGGAGGGTATATCCTAGTTTACCCTAGTAACCTGAAAACATATAGGGGCAGTTCCATTCAGAAATATTGCGCAAATTCTCAAGGACTCGTGCCCAAGCTCTGAGTTTATGGCTTGGATAGCTTTCACAGAACCTTTAAATTTCATTGACTATTCTGAGTTGCAAGAGACCCACAAGATCATAGTAGAAACCAATTCAGAAAGAGGTTTTCCTACTTCTCAGGCAGATTTTCTTTCTACCTCTACCTTTTAATGTGACTTAGCATGGTGCATTTGGCCGTTTATGTGTTTACCCCTGCAACAGAGCATTAGACACGTGTAGCATAACTGGGCAATGAATCCAGATGATCTCGAATGGTGTTGGATCCATTGTGACTCCACAAGGCACATGGGTACTTAGTCAGCATGATCCATGGATGCGTTGGGGTTATAGCATGTGAGTAACAGATTTTGTTCTGTAACAGTACGTCTTGATTTTGTCAGGTTTCCAGAGATAAGTATGGAAAATTAAACCTGTATTCTGGATGGAGTAAGTTCTACTCCAAGATTTTGTTGAAAAATTTTAGGGTTGGTAAATCTGCTAAAGAAAAATTTGCACCTCATCCTTATTGAAAGGAGAGATGAAAAGTATTTTTCATCTTTCTTCAGTACTGCAAAGTTTCTGGTCAGAAGTCCTGAATTAGCTGTAACTCAAATTGAAATGTCAATGCCTTTACCGAGCTCATTACAGAAAGCATTTAACTCTGTCAAACCACCTGCATTGTTCTGTGAGGGAAGACAGATATTGATTTGCACATGGAGTATTTCCTCTGAGATGCATGGTAGCTACGGAGTGCTGTTTGTTGCTATGGCCTCTCTTATTTTCTTTAATTAAAACACAACGCTAGCTGAGCAAATCTTTTAAAATATGTTCTGTTCTCTTGCATTACTTCCTTGTGATGGATTGGCTATGGGATTCTTTTTCTTTCAGCTGATAGTTTCCGAGAAATCATGGATATGTATGGCACTAAGCCAGGCAGTGGTTCCTTGCTTGTTTCTTTTCTGTCTATTTTTTCAATAGGCCCCAAATCAAATGCTGTCTTTAAGGTAGGCTAAGCCATGCCTGTTTTCACTGGGTGTATTTGCAGCTATTGTAAGGAAAGCAAAGTGACACTGACCTACCTTTGTAAGTAGTTTTCAGATATTTGCAATTGCTTCTTGCTAAGATTCCTCCTATAGGAAAGAAAGCATGCTATTTTCCTGACATTTAAGACTTGCTCAACCATTTATTTCTTTAAACATTTCTTTAACCCTTTTCTGACTTATCTTCGTGGTAAAATCAGAAATCAATACTCTCATTTTATTTAAACCTTTTAAAAGTTCTTATCCTAAATATTGCAGTTGACAAGTTTCACTTGGGTTAACACAGGTAGCTGAGGTCAGAGTATTGTACAGGAAATACTGAACAAGTTATCACTGTTCTATAAAACTATCCTAGAATTATAGAATGGTTTGGGTTCAAAGATCACCTAGTTTCAACCAAAAGATGAAAACTAAAATCCAGTAGTTGATCCCATAATGGAGATGAATTTCTTGATATGCTAGACTTTTTTTTTGTGTAAATGTTGGTGAAATGCAAATTAAATTCTTACCTTAATTTCCTTGTAGGATATGCTTGTAATATAGTCTTATTGTAACTTAAATTATATGAATGAAACGCCAACATGCTCAGATCAGAACACACAGAAGTAAAATGAATTATCCTTTGCATATTTAGAAATTCACTTCCTTGTTTTTTTCTGTTTCAGTTCATAACTGTTTTATTCACAGTTTTTAGAAGGACATTCTATACATAATTGAGACATATTGCTCCCTCAGCTCCAGATAAAATCTGTTTTCCAAGTTCATTTTAAGTGAGGCTGTTGAGTCTCAGTTCTGCAAAAGCTTGCGTGTACTTAAGTTCTTGACCTGATCACATTAAATTACTTGAATGAGTAAAGTTACTTCCGTAGGCATTCCTAAAGAGATGGTACTGTAATCTGCAATCTCATTAGGCTATGTGGAAAATTATAGAACAGTGGAATAACAGCCTTGTAATTATGATCTCTAATTATTGCAAAATTACATGAAGCTGTACCATTCTACCTCAGCTGCTATCCCATAATCTGAGATTTTTATGGGAGAGCGGAAAGCCTCTCCTTCTGGAGACTGCCTCTCCCACTGACAGTCACTAATATTCTTACAAAAGTAGTTCATAGGGCAAAAGAGAAGTTTTCCTACTTATTACAAAATAGATAAGAAGGTCTAATTATCTTCCAAGTGTATCAGTGAACAAAAAAATGAAATAATTAGGGTCAAGGGATGGCCTGCTTCTGAGCAGCCATAATTTACAATATGTTGGCATTCAGAGTTCTGAGGAGGAATTATTATGATAATTTTATCACTCTAGATGGTACTTCCTCTTTCTATCTATTGTGGCTGATAGTACAGGAAGCAGATACCTTATAGCTGAATTCAGTGTAACTAACATCTTTTGTCTTAGCACTGGGTTTTCATGGTATAGAATGACAGACCTATCTAGTCACAGCATTATGCATTGCAGCTCTTCACAGAACACAAAGTTTTTTATTCAGTGAATTAATTTTTTTTTCTAAATGCCAACTTTTGATGAGCAACCCAGGTTGGCAATTGTTATCTGTTCAAACTCTCACATCAGTCAAGTCCCAAGCAGTTATTTTAATCAAAAGTAGAATATATTGCCTAAATGAGCCAAAGCTATTTCTAGAAGTAAAAGTAGCAACACCAAACACTTAGTGCAACAATAAATTACCTTATATTACTTGATGAATAATGATTATAGACTTGGAGTAGTATGTTAACAGCAGCTTCTAGCACTCTGGATTTTTCCTACAGTTCATCTATAATAAATACAGCAGTGTGAGAAACATAAGAATTAAGATTCAAGAAATACCCATTCAATTTCCTTCACAGTTTTACATTTGGTTTTATGTTTTAAGATTTATTCCTTTACCATTAGTTTCCCAATTTCTCTTTTTCTCCTGTCAGAATCAGCTGTGTTTTGCAGCATCAGAAAGATTTTGGTGCACTTGACTGCCCACCAGGCTGAGACACAAGCCAACTGACTGGCCTTTGTGAGTTCTGATAGCTGATAGTGATGGGATACAGGCCTGTACAAGTCACAGTTATGGGTTTTGACAGGTTCTGTGAATTGTTAGTTTTTCTTAAGTTTCATTCTTGTCACTATTACCTACGGCACTGTGAGCAGAATGACAAAACAGGCAGTGCAGCTCCATTAATGAGCTACCTGTGCTGTTTATACAGGAGAACAATCAGCCTTCTCTTATTCCCCCAGGATATTAAATTAAGGTTGGCAATGCATGCATAACTGCTGCTGAGGCCTGATGCACAGGCTTAGTCTGTGGTCCCCTTAATTGCATCTATACTTGTAATCTTCTAAAATAACCCGCTTGCATCTGCTGAAGACGTAGCCCGATCAATTTGGAAGCACACAGCTACAAAAACAATGTTTAGTGCACCTAAATGCATTTTTTAGAACATGAATACACAACCCAACGCCACTCTAAGCAGAACAGCTGATATGCTGGAGGAAAAGGATGACATCCACAGGGAATTTTGCAGGGTGGAGAAGTGAAAAACTTGAAGTTGAACAAGGCTGAGCACAAGGTCCTGCACCTGGGTCAATACAATCCCCAGTATAAGTGCAGACTGAGAGATGAATGGATTGAGATCAGCTCTGTGGAGAAGGGCTTGGGGAACACCGGTGTTTGAAAATCTGGAAATGAGCTGGCAATTTGTGCTTGCAGCCCAGAGAGCCAACTGCACCCTGGCTGCATCAAGGTAAGTGTGACCAGCAGGCTGAGGGAGGTGATTTTGGCCCTCTACTTTTGTGAGACCCCAGCTGGAGAGTTGTGTCCAGCTTTTGGCCCACAGGTACAAGAAAGACAGGGACCTGTTTGAGTGGGTCCAGAGAAAGACCAAAAAATGTTCAGAGCTCTGCAACACCTCTCCTGTGGACAAAGGCCGAGTGAGCTGGAGATTGTTTAGCCTGAGGAAGAGATCTTATTGCATCCATTCTGTCATTAAAGTGGGCTTACAAGAGAGATGGAGCAAGAATTTACCAGGTCCTGTAATGACAGGACAAGGGCAACAGTTGTAAAAGAAATAATAACCTCCTTGCTCAGGCCCTCTGCTTTCATGTGACAAGAAATCATTTTTTTCTAATGAGCACATGAGGGTAACACACTCCAGGATGAGCAGTGGCATCTCTGGTTGTTCCGCCAGCCCTCCATACACAGGGTTGCAGAGCTTCTAGAGGTAACTGCACAGAAGTCAGAGTAGGTCCACATGCAGTCTCTCTGATCTGACATCTGGTTTAACAAACCATGACTAGCTATAACTCATTAACTGTGAGTTACAAAACTTAGTTATAATTAGATCCCATTCAGAAATGAGCTTTGAATCTTGTGCATGGAATGGTGCATTCTGTGAACTCTTTGTTCACTTTATGGCTGTGTTGATCTCAGTCTCTATTTGGGCTTTTTGGTGTTTGTTTTCCCCTTATGTTTCATAAGAAACTAATATTTCATTAATGGATAAATCCAGGTATAGAAATTGTGAACTTTTCACCCCTACTATATTTTGGAAAGAAACACAGAAAGAAATTAAGTCAATCTCTGGCTGTATGAGTCAAACTAGGTAATTCCCCCATAACTATTTGCTCATTGTAGTGCACAAGTAGAAGATCAAGTAGCAGCACCACCAGCAATGGGTTACCTTCAGAGATATTCAACTTTATCTTGAATCAACAGTGTGTGTACCCCGTGACAGAATAGTAAATCCTATTTCTTCTGTTCTGCTCTTGATTACTGTCAACCATGATGGTTTCTCTGATCTGTAGTGAGTGGAGGTAACAGGGTGTCTCAGACAAACAGCGCAAGTAGTCATCCTCTCAGTCCTGATGGAAACGCATTGCTTCATGTTGTCAGTGGCATCTGTGTAGCTTCCTGGTAGACCAAAAGGAGAAGAGAGTATTCACCATGCTGTTTTGTGAAGGAATAGTCTCATCTGATCAGTTTAGGTGTTGGCTCCTAGACACATTCCGTTTTCTTTTAATATAGATGGAAACAAATGTATATGGAATGGTTTTGGTTTAAAAGCTAATAGATAGATAACAATATATTTATAAAAATTATATGAAAAGGATAATCTCTTAAGAGACTTATGGGAAGCTGTAAGGCCTGTGGTGGTGGGGAAATAATACAGTTACAGTCAGTTTTGGTTTAGAGTTTTCGGCATATTTTCCCTGCCTCTGGCAAGAGGCAGGTAGAGCCTGTGAGTGAGAAATCAGCTTACAGTAAATGTGATAGTACAGTTCTGCAAATGTTACAGAAATGGGAATGCAGGGATATCAAGAGATGTTATGGTCACTTATGCCATATTTAAATAAGCTTTATGAACAAAATACACATTTACCTGTGGAAGGTGCTTTTTCTTTTTATTTTGTGGGACTAATCACTTGAGTTGGATAGTTGTAGAGTTGTCTAAGAACCTGCGTCTTGGCTACCCAATAAGTGGCTGCCTAATAAATGTTATAATAGCACAGTAAGCAGGTTCTGTCATGATGATTATGAGCGATGGGCATTGTCACAGTTGCCATGTTTGACTTGCTGAATCATAGACTTCATAGAATCATTAAGGTTGGAAAAGAACTTCAAGATCATTGTTTCCAACCTTGTAAAGTGATCATACACAGAGCTCACTTAGCTTTTTAAAGGTGTCAATGTAACAGCTGCAAATGTGATTGGTCATCTAATATTGATGTTTTCTGTTTATTTAATTTGAATTATGTACCAAGGAACCTCAAAGACTTAAATAACAGTCCTGTCACAATTACAGTTTAGTGGCTGTTTTAATAGGTAAACCATAGGAGATTCATAGCCATTTTTGCCAACTTCATCATTCTTTGACCTCCTTCAAGAATGTAAGTTGCACCTTGGCATGCCATTGATATTGACAAAGATGCTCTGTGTAGTGAAAAATCTGCTTACTTCCCTGCTGCCCCTGTAAAAAACTTTTTCTTTGCTTTGTTTTCATTGGTACTCTAGCACCAGGCATTGGTGAATTAAAAAAAAAAAATCAATGAAATAAACGTTTTTTGTAAATAAAAGGTAGTAAAGTCACTTGATTGACTTCTGAATCACAGGAGTGAAATCTCGTAGACTTTTTTGCTTGGATGTAACCTTATTCTGTTATTATGTTTGCTTATTTTTAGCCTAGCTACACTGATTATACATTGGCAGAAGCATTCACTACCTCTTGTGTGCAGTGTAATACCATCTTGTACCTAGGATTTACAATCTGACTTTGTACTCAGATAAATAGAGAGAAAGTTATCATGTCTTGTGTAACTTGCATGCTGTGTTTTGGAAGCTTGTGTTATTAATCAGACTTTTTCTTGTCCTGGCTTTCAGTGAAGAATAGTTTTAGCTGCACACACTGACTCCTTGAAGCCGTAGTTCTAGAAAATACTATTTGTAGTTTAAAGAACTTTTCTTGCTCACAGGATTGTGGAGTGCATTGGTTTTATTTTGTACTTTGCACACTAGTGGAAGACCTGCAAGTAGTCCCATGAAAAATCAAGCATATAGATCCATCTTCTTTGCTGATTGTGATAAAACCCTGGGCTTGCCTAGTATGGGAGTATTTAATGAGTAATTATCATCCTCTCCCTTTATTTTCATATATATTGATAAGTCACAGCATCTCATTTTCTTCTGTGGAAATTAGTACAAGAGCAATATTGATTTATTTTACATGGCATTTAGAACTGTTAGATCATGCTTCCTTAAAAATATTCTAGCTCATAAAAAAACCCAAACAAAACCCCCAACAACTTGTTACTTCTGTATATTTTATTTTTCTAAAATATTTTTGAATAATTATTTAATAGCATTTCCTCAAAAATTACTAGTTCTCAATGGAGAATTTCTTCTGTAAATCAGAGTGAACTCTAAAGTTTATGAATAATGTGAGAATCTGTTTCCCCATCTGTTCTCACAGCTTCACTAGAAAATAGATATACCTGAAGCCTCACAATTTGATGTGATTGTTAGAGTTTAAATGCCTTTCATCTGATTACTGATTTTTATTTTTAGGATTTTGGTCATTGTATCACAGCTTAATTTCCTTTGACACTCAGAATCATAGATTCTAAATTGTATATTCTAACTTGTAGGCTTTCATTAAAGAAATATAGAAAAAAATTATATTCAGACAGAACCCATTTACTTTGAAAAATTCAGAGATTCTACAGTCCTGTGTGAAAGATCCCCCTCCAGTTTTCCAATATCCTAATTTTAAAGGTGACCTTCACAGTGGTTTAACCAGAGATTTAGTGAAAGAAAAACATGTACTTGCAAGGAAGCCAGAAAACTGACTGAAAAGTGCAGCATGGCCCATCATCTGTAAGAAATATCCTGCTCTGCTTGTCTGAATTGTGCTCTGAGCACTTCTGCAGGAGTCTGATGAGACTTGACACATCTAATCCTGTTAGGAGTCTAGAATTTTAGTCTTTATTTTTGGACTGTAAAATATTTTTGGTGTTCAAGGAAATACTTATGAAACCCACCATAATTTGAAAAATTATGCCTAAATGAGCTGCTACAGAAATCTGTTAATTTAAACCAGCTAAAATTCAGGACCTTAAAAAGATCCAACATATTTATTGTATGCTTGATTATTTTCCTGATTTTCATATGTCAAGTGAAACATAACTACCACACTGTAAGAAATATACTGATAAAGAGATATCACAGCAGTTTTAATACAGCAGAAAAGTAGCAGAAGAAGAAATGGTGTTACCTGAAGGATTATGCTGTAGAAAAGTAGCAATAAATGACCAATAAATGCAGAGGTAATAAGGGCAACAATTTAATTATACCTTTTATAGAAAGCTTTAGTTCTAAATATGAGCTGCAAGCATTTAATTTTTTCAACTTCTAAATGACAGAAAACAATGCAAATCGAATTTGAGGCACATTTTGTGGACTCCCTTGTGTTATGTGTCATGTAATAAACTTCAAATAGACTGAAAGCATCAAAGGCCTAAAATGTCAGTTGAAGCTAAGACTCAGAAGTTTAAGTCCTTTTCAATATTAACAATGGAAGAAGTGTCAATAACCTTTATACAGCTGAAGCTTCAGTGCTATTTCCAATATAAATATTATAAGACGTAGAGATCTTTCAGGTTGTGAGCTTTATTTATTTATTTAATTAGTTGGTTGGTTAGTTAGATTCCTCTTTTTAGTTAGAGGTATTTCTCCCCCTTGATGTGAAATCTTCTGTGTGCAATTTCTTCTGTGGGTACTCAGGATTGCCAGATGCCTTACCGTTGAATCCTAATTTTATTATCTGCAAAGGTTTTTAAAACATTGCTCACTCTCTTTCCCAGATCACTCATGATTGCTAAAGATCAGATCCTGTGGGTATTTTGCTTAATAAAACAACTATGAGACAGTCAAAAGGCTGTAAGATGTTAAAGAACAGTTGGAAGAAAATGTAATGGAAAGTGGAATGTAGCACAAGACAATGGACCTATCTGTCTTTCTCCTGTCTGAAGTGGAACAAAGACACTGAATAAAGAAAGCAGGTTTCCTTTCACTGCTCTTTATTGAATCTTCTGTCTGTAAGATGAAGGAATGTGAATAAGAAAGGCTTTCCTCAGCACCCCCAAAAACTGAGAAAAAGCTGATCATCCATAATGGGGGTTCCTGCTGATAATATCTCTAAAATTCTTGGATGTTTTTCCTGAGGCAATTGCAAGTTACTCTGCTGATTTCTCACTAAGAAGTGGCTGACACCTAGTTCTACTGGCATTTGTATGGTGTATATGTATCAGGCAAACATAAGAGTATGTTGGTGCACCAGCTTTGTCCTTGCACACTGGTCCCAAGGTATGCAGTATTTTGATCATTAGAAATATTGGCTTTGTGCCTCTCATTACATGAAAGACATTGAGGTGCTGGAGCGTGTCCAGAGAAGAGAACAAAGCTGGTGAAGGATATGGAGCACAAATCCTATGAGGAGCAGCTGGGGTTGTTTAGCCTGGAGGAAAGGAGGCTCAGGAGAGACCTTGTTCTCTACAACTGCCTGAAAGGAGATTGTAGTGAGGTGGGAGTTGGTCTCTTCTCCCAGGTAATTACCAATAGGAGCAGGCTTCAGGTTGCAGCTGGGGAGGTTTAAATTGGACATTATGAAAATTTCTTCACTGACAGGGTTGGCAAACGCTGGAACAAACTGCCCAGGGAAGCAGTTGAGTCACAAAACTTGGAAGTATTTAAAAGAAGTGTAGATGTGGTGCTTAGGGCTGTGGAACATAAGTGTACTACTTAGTGGTGGACTTGCCAGCGCTAGATTTATGTTGGACGTGCAGTGTTGGACTTGGTGATATTAAAGACTTTTTCTAACCTATATGATTCTAAAATTCTGTATGTCATTTTATTTTTTCTCACTATCATTTGCTCTGTTATCTTTCCTCTTCCTCTGTTATTTTAAGAATAGAAGTAATCTGTAAACACTGCTCCGTCATTTAACGAGACTATATTTTAAAATGAGAATAATTTAAGCAGTGAAATAGGTTTCTCAGACAAGAGATTTCCAGGCCTAAATGAGAAGGGATCTACCAACTGCATGTAGATACAAAGGACCTGTAGACAAGGCCTGATTTTGCCTTGAAGTTAGCCCTACTTTGAGTAGGAAGTTGAACTGCTTGGCTCCCCTGAGCCATCCTCCAACACAAACTTTTTCTATGGTGGTATGATGTGCAACATGTTCTGCTCCTGCTTTATAAATGTCATTCACCATCCAGCCAGAGCTGGGTTTGCTGCAACTGTCAGAAAAGTAAAAATGTATTAAATATTCTGACTTATAAACCTCATGAAGATAATACAATTTAACAATTAATACAATGAGAATCATTTTGGGACATAGCTGCCAGTTTCTTCATGTCAGTTTTCTATTCTGTTTCAAAACCTAACATTTTGCCTGTCATAGACTATGTGTAGATATTAATTAAAAAACTAGATAAGACATTACAGAAGGTGAAAGATTCTAAAGACATGCTGTACACCAGCATCCCTTTATCCCATATTTCCTTCCATGTGCTGCATACACTAAAGCAACAAAAGGTGAGACAACCTGTAGGGGAATCTCAGTGTATTCTCTTACATTCCTGATGATTTTGCAGTCCACTGCTTTTCTACCACTTTAATAGTCACTAGGGGCTTTCATTAATGAAAGATGATTCAGGACAGTTCTTGTTTGTCCAAGTTTTGGCAAAGAATCAAACTGATTCCCAGAAGCTCACGAAATAGCTTGAGCAAGGTCTCTTTTTCAGTATTTAGCTGGTGCACAGGCCACAGGATGATGCTTCTGCAAATGCCTGATGAACTATGAGATGAAGCATTAGGTGAGAAGACTGCCTGTAAATGAAAAATCTGAAAGTTATTCTTTTCTCAACTTTAAGGTAACACAGCTATGCATTAAAGGGGAAAAAACCCCAATATTTTGGACAATGTATGATTTCCTTGGAGATAGTGTGCAAAAATAAGGACAGTAAATTCAGTCTTCCTATCTTCTGTCTTTTTGTGTTGCTTTGAGTCTATTGCTTCTTTAAACAAAACTGTGCAGCCTACAACAAGTCCTAACTATACTCTAAGAAGCCCAAGGGTTTATCCCAAGTCTGTGACCCTAGAGAGAGTGCCACAGAAGAGTCATTGCAGTAGCCTTGCTACCTTGTCAAGAAGCTGCTATCTGGACTAAACAAAACATAAATATGCCTACAAATTGGTAAAAGAGACTCACTTTAGCTTGAGTTATGGATCTGAGGCACTTGTATGTGCTCATCTTCCAGCACAATATATTATGGTAGTTCTGCCTGTGGTGTAAAGCAGAGCAGGATCAGCTTTCTAAAGTGTTCCATTTTTTTTTCATATTCCTTTTAGTAAAAATTTTAGACACTTTTTGTCAGAAACAGCTAGAGCTTTTGTACAGGTGTACTGTGGATAGGTAGTTACTGGCAACTGGGTCATAGCTGATCTTTTCTTTTTTCCCCTATAAAGAATTATGTGGCGAAGTTGAAATAGCACTAAATAGGAAAAAATGTTTTATTTTCATTGTAGATAAAACTCTAATGATCAAATAGGAACTTTGATGTATTTGTATAAGAAATGTTAGAAAAGAATGTTTGAATCATTCATCATGAAGCATTCTAAAGCTAAAAGGTCAAAAGTTTCCCAGATCTGTCAAAAAACAGTCTCCAAAGCCAGAAGAGACTGCCAGAAACATGCTCAATCCAACTTGATTTCGACCATTGGGAGTGCTGACAATGAGGAAAATAAAGTAAAACAAAATATATTTGAAATCAAAGGGGAAAAGTTATTTTCAGTTGGACATTTCTTTAGAAAGAGTTGTTAAACTGTATATACAGCTCTGAAAAAATATGAATCCTAGTAAGGCTTAAATTCTGCAGCCTGCATGTTACCTTTTCTGTGTGCTTCATGAGATGAAAAAGTGATATTAATAAACAAAGGAGTCAAAGGCCTCTTGGGTGTCTCATAGAGACAATTGAATGTGTCTTTCTGTATTACAACTTGAAACATGAGAGAAAGTGAAGGAAAATTTTATATAATAAGAAAGGTTGCTACAGTATCTGGGGAAATTATATTATCTGGAAACAGAAAATCTTTAAGTGATACTGCTGAATCCAGGACCATTCTTGTGAATTATTACAACTTTTTAAATTATTATCTTTCTGCATGTTGCAGAAAGCACTAGCAACCTCATATCAAAGTATTTCTTTGTTCTGTTAAGGAAATTACTTTTGATCAGACTGCTTGGAATTCTATGGTTTCTCTGTTTTGTAGTAAACATAAGACTTTCTGAAGTCTTGCTCAAGTATCCTAAGTAATACCTAAATATGACCTATACTTACAAATGTTTCCATTTTTATGATTTTTTTTCAAATATAACAAATAAGCAATGTTTCTTTTTTGAAGTGATTGTATAAACATTACATATATGTATATAAGTATATACATACACTGCATTCACTTAAGAATATTTCCTCTTCTTTTTCCACAGTTACTAACATACTAGGTTAGCACATTTGTGCTAATACACATACAAACATACATACACTGTATATGGCCTTATATTTCTTTCCCTGTTGTAGTTTATTTCTATGTTTGAAATCTATTTCCCGTCTTAGTTTTGGCTTCCTTCTCATTTGTTCATATTTTTCTTATATCACTCTCAACTTCTGCATTTCTTTTTAATTTTTCCTACAACAATAAATACTAATATGGGGAAGATTCAGCTCTGCTCTCTTAGGTCACCTTGAAAACCCTCCAGAGATTTGTCATGCCGTCTCCATCTTTAAAATCCATTTGAAAATCTTTCATGAGTGATGTTGAGTTATGTGTTAGCTTTCATATCCAGTAGGATTTTTGCTTATCACTTTATGCATACACTCCATGTGAGTAAAAATGCAGGTATGTATTATTTTAGTCTGCTTCTCCAGTTCCTTAGGCTTTCTATTTTCATGCTTCTTTTTCTTTTTTCTCCATCACTCTCTTGCCCTCACCCACAACCCTGGTTTGCTAATATCTGTCTTTTTTTCTCTTTGAGTTTCTTCCTCACACATAACAACTTGTGTCCTGGAAAATACATCTGTTGCGAATTCTCTTGCTGATTTTTCTGTTCTACTACTTGTTCTGGTAGTGACAAACTATGACATTACCTGCGTCAGCCCCTGCCTTCTCTGTGCCCTACCTTTAAGTTTCTTAATTATGTAGTGCAGAATGATGACCTTTACTTTGGCTGCAAAAATTCCATGGAAATTCCACCCATCTGCAAACTGCAGGATTACACCTAAATCCTGTGTGATTCCACACTTGAATGTTTGGGTATCCCTGACTTGCTCCTGCACTGGGCCCTGGAAAATTAATTAGATATAAGGCAGGATATTTTCTCTAGGCTTCTGGGATAAGTGGCTAATTCAAAAAAGCATATTCAACATACCCAACAGAATCCCAGTATTTATTCACTCAGAGGTGTTACATCCCACAAAAAAATGCCTGGTCTATTCACTGGAGTCCCTTTCCTTCTCTTAAGTGTAGGGTGTGTCCTGATCTGCCAAATGAATCATCCCTCTGTGCCTTGGACTGTGCTTTGTGGGAGATACTTTTAAGACTGAATCATGATCTTCTCCGAAAATGTTTAGCTGTCTAATTTTTTTTTTCAGTCTAAAGCTCTAAGATGTAGAATATCATCAATATCAATTAATATCAATTGACTTTTTGAGCTGCAATCACTATCTCAGCCATCATCACATTTACTCAATTTCTTATCTTTAGCTACTGTTGTGTTTCCTCATGTCCTTTTTGCATACCCTCAAGCAGGGTAAAATATGAGTCCTAAAAATGTTCTTGACTGTATAGAGAAGAGCTTTACATGCCTGGATCTTGGCAGCAGTGCTTCTCAGTAAATGTGATGATATGGTTTGAATATTTTTCTCATAGAAAAAGCAGAGCCTCCCAGAGTGCTCTAAATAGAAACAGAGTTACAGAATAATTAGGAAATGGCTATTATGCCTCAAATTGTGTGTGTATCTGGTGAGGAAGGATTACAGCAAGCAAGGAGTGTTCTGATTTATTTGGTGTGCATATTCTTGCAAATCCAAAGTGTTTTCAGATATTCCAGGTGATGCTGAATTCTGGCTAGCAAGAGATAACTGCTGAGTGTATTTTTCCTACTGCTAAAACTATTTTTTTCTACCATCTGGAACTTAACCTTATGAAACAAATAAAACTTTAGTATGTTTTTAAGAGCTTTTTCTTTTTCCCTTAACCCAATAATGTGTTCTTCCTTGAAGTGGATAAGGTTATTCAATGTCATATGCGTTGGTGTAGAAATTGTGGAGGGAAACATAAATACTTTAAAATTGGTTTTTATTTATTAATTAAAATTCTGCAGAATTTTCAAGGCAAGTGTTTCTGAGATAAACCAAGAAGCAATATCTGTCAGTGGGAAGAATTCTGTCTTTAAAACCTTAAAAACTCTCAAGTTTGAGTAGAAGCATTTATACTGTGTCTGAATTAATTGTAGGAATAAGATCACTGCAAATAGATACTTACACCTAAATAGATTTCTCTGTTTTCAAAAACTGGGCCTCATTTGGTATTCTGATATATCAGTATCAATTGTTTTCTTTTCTGAGTTTTTAGAAAAAGCATCCCAGTCAGATGATTTCAGTCAGATTGCCATACCTATAGCATATTTACCTTTACTTCTCTCTTGAATTTTGTAGAGTGGAAGCAAATATTTGCTCTTTGGATCTGTAGCAGATAGTGTTACAGTTTTGAATCCCACAGCCAGGATAGATGTACTGGATTAAATAAAGCAGGCTCTGAAAGGTCACACCTCATAGCTGACATAGCTACCAATTATTGTAGCAAAACATTTTTCTTGGTAGCATTTTTTTAATAAATGCAAGTGAACACTTGAACAATTTGAGAAAGATGTACAGAATATTGAGAGACTTTCAGAGCTAGAAAACTATGATGGTGCTATCTGTAAGTGTAATGATTCATAAGAACTTCAGAGAAAATAGTAAGGCAATTTTTGACAATAATAGCAAACAAAAATAGCAATCTCTAGTAACAAGGTTTAATAAAAGTAAAGAGACTGCCAAAATAGACACACTTGCCACTGTAAACCCATGGGTTTTACAGAAAGATATAGTCACAAATCACATGTAAGAAAAATATTTATTCTATTGAAAGAACAAAAATTGCCATCACCTGACTTGTGGAGTGTTCAGACACCCCAAATTAGTTCATGCTTTGTCTGATACGATTTCATACTAACTAGCAGATATTGCTAGCTTCCAATTTATTATTCTTCCTGCATAGTTTCTCTCCAAACAAAATATTAAAAAGAACAAATATTTTGTCTTGCAGATGGGTCAAAATAGCAAGAAAAAGAAGTGACATTCTTGTGCTATTTTTTATGAATAGCTGAAGTAAGCTTACATTCATGTCTGTCCTATAACAAAAGCTTCTGGGTCCATGTTGCTTAATTCTTAGGATTCTGTTAAATATTTCAGGGCTCTTTTTCATACACCAGAAATGAAACCAATCTCACAAAACAATGCTGGAAAAGATAAATCTATATCTATTAGTGTTTTTATCTTAAGACGTTGTCTGAAAATTTTGATAGGATGATTTAGTTGTAGAGATTTCTAAATAGCTGTTGATACATTAATAGATAATATAGATGAATCAGTCAGGAATCTAAAAAAACCCCAAGCACAAAAAACAAGCAAAAAAGGGAAAAGTTGAGGACTTCTTTCCAGAAATTTGCTGAAACATTAATGACTACTCTCCCTAGGTAAAAAAAAGTTTATCCCACTATAGAAGAATTGTATTAAGCATGTGGAATAGAGACAGAGAGGTTGGTTTTTGCAAATTTTGTGTAGAATCTCTGATCTTCTGAGATGGTAAAGTAGAAGTGTGCAGCAACTAGTCTGATACAATTTCAATAAGAGATGATACAACAAAGGGGAAGGTGTCCAAAATTAACCTCCAACCTGAGATCTGTGCAGTCAGCGCCCAGTTAGACTCTACAGTCACTGGGCTGGTGTCACCAGGGCTCTGCCAACACTAAAAAGTGGAGCCAGAAACTCCTGTAAAGGCAGAAATAGCCTCTCTCTGCATCTCAAAACAGAGTGGATATCTTTTTTGTATGAGGAAAGTGCCATTTTACATGCAATACAGTAGGGGCTGTAGCAGTTCCTTGGCCAGAGGGAATTTCTACTCCTTCATTCCTGGCCATCTTTCTAAAGGCCAGAGATGTATTTTAACTGGGCAGCACAGGGCACATGTGGAGACAGACCTGGAGCCACTGAGAAGGAGGCAGGGTTCCCTGTCTTTCCTCCTCCCCACAGCCGATCTCCATTTAAAGTTACGTGAGATGCAAGGACAGAGTGCCTGCCCTGGCTGGAGCATCAGCCTCCCACAAACAGCCCTGCAGATGGTCACTGGAGCCCTGGGCAGTGAAAACATGGGACTGAACTCTCTCACTCTGCAGGGCAGGGAAAGCCCCAGTCCAACAGCAGTAAATTTTGGCAGAATGGAGGGGATTTGCCATTGTCATCCATCTTTTACAAGAAAGTGGTCCTCAGCACATCAGTTACATGATGCAGAGATCTGCTGGAGCCAGAGGTGGTGGAAAGCCCAGCTGTGCAGGTGTCAGATGCTGGAGTGACAAGCCTGTGGTCATTCAATCTGCTGGATGTCAGGGCTGGTCCATAACAGCAGCTCTCTGCAAGTCTGTTGGAGACCAGTTCAGGAATTAGATTTCTTTATGGCAGTAATTGATTGAGGGGGAGGAACAGGGATAAAATTCAGGAGCATGCTTCCAGCACTTTTTCCTGCCCCTTGCAGGTGTAATGCTGTGATTTTATGTGGTGCTTCACTGTGGGCTGTATTGGACATGGGACAAAATGGCTTTTCCCTGAGTAGCTTTTATTTCTGTAGGATAAAAGCTACCTGAGGGCCTAGCTTCCTTCTACTTTAAAATAATGTAAGTGGCTACTATGTGAGAGTTATTTATATATTCCAGTGTATCCTATTCTAGTTACTGACACATCGTACTGCTGATCTCTTTTACCAAAATGTTTACTGAAGCAGGGTACTCCACAAGTGTGAAACAGTGTTTGACATCTTTTGAGTTCAGCCACTACTATCCAATCTGTATTTCAGAAATGACATTTTTCTATTTCTGGTGATAGCTGTTTTCTGATTAAGTCATATAATGTTTTATTGAGACTTTAAAAAATAAGTTGAGTGGGGTGGCTACACTGAGGCAAGAGGCAAAGAATTTATAATCCACCTGGAAGTCTCTTTCCAGAAGGCCTGTCTTGACCCTCTGGCACATGATTCTCTTCTATGGAGCCTGAGAGATTTCAGGAGAGTCTGTGAAAGAAAGTCTGTCATGAACAGATCAAAATTTTAAAATCAAACCACCAATTCCTTCAAAGAAGCCTTCATCTTTAATTTAAGCAAAGATAAAAGTTAGGTTATTTGTGTGATACATACTTTGTTTGTTTCTCAGTTTGCTCCATCTGATACTGGACTATAAATGGAATTGAACATATCCATTCTCATCCATGTCTTCTACCATGTGGATTTTCCACAAAATCAAGTCTTCTGATTCCAACTTCTAAACAATGTCTTTTATGATAAATTATTCTCCCACAGTTTTATTACCAAAATAGTAGCATTAATTACTCTTCAGATAGATTTTAAGCCAAGAAAAGCAAACTCATTCAGAATCCCACCATTTGGCAATCCAGGTGACTTATGATTTACAGGGTGTTTGCCATTGTGGCTATTCTCTGTATTCTGCAGCCCTTTGCCAATAGTAGAAAATACTATGTAATAGAAGTCAATTAAGAAAAAAAAGAGTTGTTAGTTTAGATATTTAGAACTGGAAAGTAGTCCAGATTGTGACATGAGTCTAAACAGCCTCATCACTCTAGAGCAATTACAGAATTAAAAGAGACAAAACATCTATTCCACTAACAATAAACAGAGCAAATCAAATAGTCCATCTGTCCTCAGACAATGGAATTTCAGGTTACAGCTCTAGCTTCATATCCTGTTGGGCTTCTGTCTAAAGTGTAGAGGGGAGTGTGTTTAAGGAAATATGAACCAGGTAGACCCAGTCTAGTGCCACTTAGGCAAATGTGCCTAGGCAGAGTGTCATGAGAGTGTAGGGTAACTAGCAGGGTAAAAAGTGGTTCAGCCCCCTGACTCATGAGTTGTGAAGCTGCATCTAAAGTACAGTTTTGGATTCCCAGTGTGAGGAAGATGTTAATGTAGTGGAGCAAATCTAACAGATGGCACTAAAACGAATGGAGTGTATAATGTGCAGGAGAGATGGGTTTGTTCAGTCATAAGAAAGCTAAACAGGGATCTTACTGCTGTTATCAGCTACCTAATGGAAAGCTATAAAGGTGAAGCTGGACCCTTCTTGTGCACTCTAAATAGAAATAAAAAGACACAAGGTACAACAACAGAAAATCCAATTAAATATCAAATATATGTTTTACCATGAGAGTGATCAAATGTAAGAACATGTTTCCCAGAGAGGCTCCACATAGAACCTTCCTCCTTGGAGATATCTAAAATTTAAATAAGTAACTACCTAAAGAAACTGACCAAATCGGAACTGATGTGAGTCAAAGACTGCAGTAAATGCTCCTCAGAGATCCCCTGGGGAACTCTCTGTGGATATATAAACAGACTTATTACAGCTGTTGTTTAAGAAAAGGATGCAATAGCTGCTTTGACAAGATAACATCTGTGAACGTTTCTGAATAGTGCTAAGCAGATGTTGCCTAAAAGGAGTAGGGAAAAATCATCACAAGTGCAGAATCCTTTTCTGAAAACCACTGGATTTGCACCTTTTAGATGTTATAGGGGTTATTCTTCTGTACGTACTCATAGAATCTTAGAATATCCTGGGGTGGAAAGGGCCAGCAAGAATTATCAAGTCCAACACCTGGCCCTGCACAGGAGAGCCTTGAGAATCAGATCATGTGCTTGAGAGCATTGTCCAAATGCTTCTTGTACTTTGGCAGGTTTGGTGCTGTGACTGCTTCCCTTGGGTGTCTGTTACAGTGTCCAACCAATCTTTGTGTGAGAAACCTTTTCCTGCTATCCAGCCTAAAGCTTCCCTGATGAAGATTCATGCTGTTCCTTTGGGTCCTGTCACTGGTTACTGGGGAGTAGAGATCAATGTCTGCCCCTCTGCTTCCCCATGTGAGGAAGCTGTAGACTGCAATGAGACATCCCCTTCTCCATGCTGAGCAAATCAAGCAACCTTGTTATGCTCTGATACCCAAAACTGCACACAAGACTCAAGGTGAGGCTGCCCCAGTGCAGAGCAGAGCAGAGCAGCACAATCCCCTCCATTGCCCAGCTGGTGATGCTGTGCTTGATGTACTCCAGGACAGGATTGTCCCTCCTGGCTGCCAGACTCAAATTCAACTTGCCATTGACCAGAATCTCCAGGTCTCTTGCTGCAGGGCCATTCTCCAGCCTCCCACTCCCTAGTCAGTATGTATAATAAGGTTGCCTTCTTCCAGGTGCAGAATCCAGCATATGCCCTTGTTAAACTTCATATGGCCCAACCCTCTGATTTGTCAGGATCTTTCTGGAGGACCTCTCTGCTTTTAAGGGAGCCAACAGCTCCTCCAAAGTATCTGTCATAGGCAAACTTATTTACTATACTTTTTGGTCAGTCATACAAGTAATTTAAAAAGACATTGAGGAATACTGGCCCTAAGTTGGAGGCTGGTGATACCCCACTAGTGATCAGTTGCTAGCCTAGTGCAACCTCATTTACTACAAGTCTTTGTCCCTGATCTGTAAGCCAGCTGCCCACCCATTGCATGCTGTACTTATCCAGCTGTGTGCTGGACATTTTGTCCTGAAGAATACTGTAAGATACAGTATCAAATCTTTACTGAAATCTAAACAGGTTACTGGTTTCCCTTGATCAGCTTGTTGGGAAAGCAAATTAAGTTTCTTGTGCTGGCTGTGACCAGTGACTGCATTGTCCTTCAGGTGTTTTCCATTAACTCTTAGAATAATCATCTCTGTAATTTTACCAGGCCCTGAAGTGAGACTGACAGGCCTGTAGTTTCCAGGAACATTCTTCTTGACCTTCTTGTAAATTGGGACAAGGTGTGGCAGCTTCCAGTTGATGGGGATCTCTTTGGATTCCCAAGACCATTCAAGAATCACAGAGGCCTCATGATGATGTCAGCCAGGTACTCAAACATTTATGTAGTCATATAATCTCACTGAGACAACCAGCAATTCTGATGATGCCAATGACTCTCCTGGCATATGAGTCACACTAGTTTTAGCAGTGCAGATTTTTTCCTTGGGAAATCAGGACTACCTCAGAAGTTAGGGTTGTAAATGATTGCACTGATTATTGATTACATGGGGAACTGCATAATTGCTTCACCTCAGAACATGATTAATTTGATGTTAGTGGTTGAATACTGCTACAGGCACATTAAAAGGATCCATTTAATATGTGGGTTATTTCTTCTGGGTTGATTAATGCTGGGGGTTTTTTTTGGTTTTTTTTGGTTTTTTTTTTTTTTTTTTTTTTTGGTGGCACTGAAACCATACACACAGAGAGAGAATTGTAAATAAAGTAAATTTTTTTTAATCCATCATATATATATATTTGTAAGGAGGCCTTTCAAACATAAAAAGGGAGCATACAAGAGCTGGAGGCAGGGATATATGGCCTGGGAGGAACGTGAAAACTTGGTCCAAACATGTGTGGGGACAGGGTTAGGAAAGCTGAAGCCATGTGCAGTTGAATGTGACAAGGACAGGAAGGGCAACAAGAATGTCTTGTACCAGTGCTTGTACCAGCAGCAGAATGAGTGTCAGGGGACCTGTGGGCCTGCTGGATGTATCTGAGGGCATGGTGACAAAGGATATGGACAGGCCTGGGGTACCCAACATTTTCTTTGCCTTTGGGAATCCCACATCCCTGAGATTGGTGGGATAGACTTACCCTCAGTGGAAGGGGACCAGGTTAGAGAATATCTAAACACACTGAGTGTATTTAAATCTGAGGGACTCACTAGTGCAGAGGGAGCTGGCCAACATCGCTGAGAGACTGTGCTTGGTTAGGTGTGAGGGGTTGCAGTAACTGGGAGAGGTTTTTGAGGGTGGGAAGACAGCAAATGTCATCCTTCTATGAGCAGATGACTAGATTGGTGGATGGAGTGTAGTATTGTTTTTTGATCTGAGTAAGGCCTTCCAATACATTACATCCTTATAGACAAGCTGAAGAACTATGAACTAGATATACAGACATTCAAGTAGATTGAAACATGGTTAAACTTCAGGGTTTAGAGGGTTGTGATCAGTGACAATGAAACCCAGTTGAAGACTAGTCACTTGTGGTACCCAAGGATGATACTGGCTCCTATACTGTTTAATATCTTTGTTAATTTTTGGATGGTGCGTCAGAGTGCACCCTTAACAAATTTGGAAGTGATGCAAAACTGGGAGGAGTGGTTAATAGACCAGATAGATGGATGTGCAGTTATTCAGATAGATTGCAATAGGTTGGAAGAGTGGACTAACAGGAACGTCCTGACATTCCATGAAAGGAGATACCAAGTCCTGCACCAGGGGAGGAATAACCCCAGGCAACCACACGTGTTGGGGACCAGTTGAATGGAAAGCACCTTTGCAGAAAAGAACCTGGAAATCCTGGTCAATAAACATGAATTAGCAATGTGTTCCAGTGGAAAAAGCAGTGAACAGCCTCCTGGACTGTATTAGGAAGAGCACTGCCAGCAGGCTGAGGGAGATTATACTTCCTTTCTGTAGTAATGACCAAAGAGATGAAGAGAATGCCATGGAAAAGAATATTGCCTAGAGGCCAGGTTGCATGCTTAAGAGACAACTTCTACAGTGCAGACTTTTATAAATTTTCTATTAAATGGTAATAGTAAATCTTGTTCTGTTTCAGGAGGGTCTTGGTTTAGGTAATTTACAGATTTTAGGCTCTTGGGTGCTTATGCCCAGTCTCTGGAGTGAAGGTGTTGTGCTCAGACTCCTAAGACAATGCTTTAGGCTGTACAGTAAAGTGATTCTAAAAGTCAGCACTCTGAGAGAGGGGACCACTAGATTTGGATAAAGGGGAAATTTGGGTAAAGTGAAGAACAGTATGTCACTGACATTTCATCGCTTTACCTAAGGTCTGTGCTTTCAGCCCTAAATCAAGCCCATGGAAAAACTGCAGTATGGCACCCATCCAGCTCAGCTTTCAGGAGTCGATTAGGAGCTACTGCTCTCTAGAAACAGTCACTGTAGCTGCGTTTTATAAAATAGGCCTAAGGCTAGAGAACTTTCCTCTGATTTGAGAAATTTTGTTTTAGCCACCTCAGTTTATCTCATGTCATAAAAGTATTGGATACACTATTCACAGTAATGATTTCTAATACCAACTTCTGAAAACTTGTCTTTTGATTCTTCTTTTATCTTTGGATACTGATACTGGGAATCACCAGGTGACTTTGCTGGAGATAGTCTAGCAGTATTGGCTACCATAAAACAACATGCAGTAACACCTTGGAAGTATGTACAAAAGTACACCTTAGAGTATGCAATACAACACAGAATTTTCATTCTGCCTCTGAGGTTATTTTAGTACACAATCTAAAATAACTTACAGTTCTAGATATCTTTAATAATCTTTCAGTATATAAAACTACAGAGACAGCTTCCAGATCTTTAGTCCATGCATTCAGTTCATTACAGCAGAATAAATCCTAGTAACTTAAATTGTCTTGCTGTTATCCCATAATTTTATTTATAATAATGAAGCAAAATGTCATGTTATTAAGGGTCTATTCTGGAGTACCAATAAGGTGCAAAAGATTACCTTTTAAATTACTCTTTTAACCTATGAATGCAGTTAATATCTGAGGACTTCTTCTTTTTCTGTGAGAATGACAAAGCCTGTCAATGATTGGTATTTTGAGCTAAAATCTGCAGAATTAATGCTTTCAATTTAATGAGTGTTTGAGTCAGTTCTTGTAGTGTGGTTCAAGCTGAAACAGAATGCTATTGTTCTCCTGGAAGCTTTTCTATTTCCCCTTTTCCTATGAAAATGCTGATGACCAGAGCTTGCATTTTTGACCATTTCCCACCTAAGCTCTGATATTGCAGCAGGATGTTCCATGTTGCTAATGAAGTCAGCAGAGTAGTACTTAGCCTCCTCTGAATTATAGAAAAATAAGTTCTAAGGCTATGTAAGTAGTCGTCTGCTTTTTAATGAGACTCAGTTCCAGCTCATATCCAATATAATATATTTTTTTTGTCTCAATTAGAAAAAAGGTATAGAAACTAAAGTGGTTAATTCTTCACATGAAAATTAAACTTGATTCTTATTTAAGAATGCTGTAAGCATATGTAAGTAAAGGTTGTGTTGTGCTATATACAAAAAAGAATTCTGGATCTTGATTTTTTTTTTTTTCCCTTTCCTTTTCCTTTTTTTTTTTTTTTTTCTCAATTGAAGTCTTGAATCTTAGTTTGTCCACAGGTCATTCCTACCTCCTCATTCACATAACTGAAAACTGACAGTCTGATGAGGTGAACATTATTGTTTCAAAAATAAACCATTTCACAATCCTACATCTGCTTAGGTAAATTTCAACATGTAGGATCAAAAATAAGTTTAACTTATTATCTGCCTGTGAGTCTCTAGTTTAGAAACTCTAGTGGCTGGGGTGTGGTGCAGAATATCACTGGAGCCAGTGGAAAGGAAAATCAGAAACTTCTGAGACCTTCCTTGGGGAATGCAACAGAAAATTGACCCACAATGGCTGAAAAGAAGTATATCTAGTTCAATGAAAACATTTTTCATGATAAATTGTTTAATTTTTTAAACTTAAATATGTCATATGTGTTTACATAATAATGATCTTACTGAATTGTACAACAATTCTTAAAACACAATGTCCACCCATCCCATCAGCAAATAAAAGAAGAAAATATAGAAAATAGTAAAAGGTGTTCGGGATGTTTGTGTTTCCCTCATGACTTTATAGAAAAAAATTTATTTCAATGAGCTTTACTAGAATGTATAGGGAGACAAGGTGCATCTATGTTCACCTATGTTGTGTATTGACCCCAGCCAGCAGGTAGGTGCCCACAGCGCCATTTGTTCCTCCCTACCCCACGTTTCCAGGATGACAGTGGACAGGATAGGAATGGCAAAAGGGAGAAAACCTCTGGGCTGAGATAAAGATGTTTAAGCAAGTGAAGAAAAGGGTGCAAAAACTTCAAGTAATGCAAAGGCAGCCACTCACCACCTCCCATAAATGGAGCAATACCCTGCCAGTCTCTGGGGAATGACCAACTTGGATGGACTCCTCCTTTCTTCCTCTACACCATTTTTTATTATTGTGCATGATGTTTCATGGTACAGAATATCCTTTTGGCCAAATCAGATGAGCTGTCCAGGCTGTGTCCCCTTTCAACTTCTTGCCTATCAGCCTACTTGCTTATGAAAATTTTCACACATATAAATCTGATACTCTGGAGCTGTTAATACATTTACTTTTCTCTCTTTCTTAAGCCAAATGCAATTTATTTAAAATAGGATGGATTTTTTTTTCTTTCAAATATGAGAGCAGAGATGTTGCAATATGCTCTGAAAGGGTGGATTGAACTCTGCAGTAGGATATCTTTGCAATTTAATCTTTTGTCTTGGTCAGTTTTATTTTTTTTTTTCTGTTCTCAGAAAACATGTTTTGACCTTTTATATCTGTCAACAATTTTGTTTATAGCTTTTTGAATGATGGATTCTAAAAGAATTTTTCTGTTTTCTTGAAGCCTCAACAAAAAATATCCAATCTGTTGCCTAAGATTTTTATTCTTGTGACTATTTAAAGAAAAATGTTCTTGTTCTTTTTCAAAATATGTATTTTAACACTATTTATGCACATTGCTACATTATGCATACTTATTATTGCACAGCTTTAATGATAATTCTATCTCATCAACACTGATATCTGATTTCTATTTACCATATAAATGCTCAGACAGCAAAGCATCTCAGTACCCTGAAACCACGGACAGAGCAAACTCAGAGCTGGTCATGGGTGCTCATGGTGCAGGTCTGTAACAATTCTAAGTACAGAAGGGAAATGAAATTAATCCCAATACTCTATGTATTATATCTGTTATAAAATAACTTCTGTCAGAACACTGGAGATATAGTTAGCATCCCTAAAATTAATGATTAGCTTTTACACTGGATTTCTAAACTGTGAATGCTGCTTATACGTGTGTGTTTTAGTAGATGAAATGGTTTCCTATGGGTGTACTGGCTGCACTCTGGCAGTGACTCTGTTTGTGTGTGGTGTGTGTCAAGAAGAGCACTGGGAGATAAATTCTCTTCAGCAGCATGATGTTTTGTGGGCTATCCCCAGCATATTAACTCAGCCTGGTTTAGTTGTTAGGCTACAGTGCTTTGTATGCTGTGTTATAAACAAGACAACTGGCCTCTATTACAGAACTACGGAATAAAAATCTAAACCTTCATTGGCTGTTCTATTTATGGGCTGGAAATAAGAAACATTTTGATGGTTTTGAGGTATTATGGAGACTTGTGAGTATGCAAAGGGCACACCTAATTTTATATAATATAATTCATTTTGTATTGAAGACAAAGCTATTGATTGGATGCTTCTCTGTTACTCTGCTATGGAGCAGCTTCAGGTCTGAGCTGCTTCTCCTGCCCTGGAGTATTACTAGTAGCCAGGGCTCTCTGCAGAAGATGAAATTTCTTTCCTTTTGCTTGGGGAAAGAACTCTGAATACACTAACAGGAAGGACCAAACAGCTGAAATAACAATTAGCAAATGCTGAACATAATGAAATATGAAGTTACAGTTTAAGCCCTCTCACTGCTTCTGTATTTGACTTTCTGCAGTGACAAAATATCATTGACTGCTGAATTCATACTCCCCACAACACTTTGCAGAGTAGTCTCCAAAATGGTTTGATTGCTTGTTGAGGGCCTTGGGTGCTGATACATGTTGTTTTCTGAAGAAGGAGCAATTCCTCTGGCACTATCAGGGCTCTCAGTAATTCTTATACCTGAACCAGCACTGCTACTGCCCTTTTCCTCTGAGCAATCGTCGTCAGATTCTGCACTTTTCTCTGGGACTTTGAGGAATTGTATGCTTTAGGTAAGAATTCCCCAGGCATGTAAATCTAGCTGAAAGCAAAAATTTAGTAAACTAGCTGAAAGAAAAATAACTTTGTCATCCTGATGTGCTCCTGATCACAGCTACTAACTGGGGCAATCTTCGCCCCATGGTACCAGGAAAAGCAGGACCCTGGAAAACAAATCCGTGCAAGATTCTACAAGGAATTAAAAATTCTCAGGCTCAGTTTGAATGTGAATTCTTTACACATGCAAATTTTATTATGACAGTGACTTCATTTTCTGTCATTTTTTCTTTTAATTTTGTTTTATTTTGCAGCATATCCACTAATATTTGAACTGTCTGTTACACCTTAGTTTGTTCTTTATGTCTTCAGCTATTTGACTTTCCACTTTTTATATTAGAGAGTGTATATATGACATGCAATTTCAGTGGTTTCTTTCTGGCTAGGAAGAACTGTAGATTGGCATGTTATTACTAATAATGGCATGTTATTACCACTTATTCTGGCAATTTGGTGACATGATATTCAACCATAAATAGCTTTGGGATATGCTCTGTAGGCATGCTTGTAGGCCAATAAATATACCTTGTTCTTTTTAAATGGTTGTTTAAAGCATTTTGAAAGAATGTTTTTGTAGTAATGGGACAAAATAAGGATACTGTATAAAGAAGCAGCAGAGATCACCAGCCTAAACAGATACAGAATTAAACCAATGCACTATAGCAACTCTGCATGGCACATGAAATTGTCTCTTATAGACAAATCTCTGCCTATACTTGTTACTGATCTTTACTGGCTGACTAGATGCTAGGAAATGACAATTTCATGTGACCAGATTTTTCTGCCTGGAAACTGTAAGATTATGGTTGAAAGATGTCAGCCAGTAAAATCCACATTGGTCTGTCAAGCTCAACTGACCGATTGCTGTGAGCTTCTTTCTGATTAGCCTCAGTGCTGTGCTTTAGCAATTATCTGTTTCAGTCATCCACAGGGATTCTTCCCTACTTTTTATTAATTTGGAGGGCCATCCATAAGGCATTTGATGATGTGTAAGCCCCAGCATACTTCTCTGTGGATTTCATGTGTTTTGTGATAGAGGGAGAATGCTGAGATCTAAGTATAGATCTGTGGAAGGGAATGGACATGGTCACTGGCTCCATCCTCCATTCTCTCCCTCACTTGCAAAATGTGCAGCTTCATTCCCTGTTCTGCAACACACATTTCCTGAGGCTGTGTGTGATCCTGCTGCAGCACACTGGAGTCATTTGGTCACCCTGCCACACACTAGGAGTGATAAAGATCACTCTCCTTTCTTTCTGCTACCACTTTCCTCTTGAGATTGGTAACCCTGCTTCATTATTCCACTAATGTGAATTAGTATGTAGTTTTTTCACACATCCTTCTACACCAAATAATTTGCAACTTTTAAGGCCTGTTTTGCTAGTGAAGGAAGAAAGGGGGGACATGAAACAGGGCAGGAATATTGATCCACTCAACAGTTAAAAATATACAAGACTGAGCATCAAGTACAGCTCCACTTCATCTATGCCCTCTGGAAAAAAACCAAAAACAACAGTTAATTTATTATGTTTATTGTAATGTTCTCTACATGCAGTATAAAAATGAGGGGAGGATTTAATCTGCATTGTGGATGAATCCACAAATACATTGTGGATGTATTTGTATCTTAGCCTGAATATTGTAATGACTTCATTCTACAGTATTCTACTGCTTCTATATAACATTTCATTAGGTTTTTTAAAAGAAACGGAGAGACAAAACCATATTAGATTTCCAAAATTGAATTTGGCTGAGCACAGATTTTGGAAAGCTGTGTATTTAATACAATTTTCAGACTGCCTGTTTGACTGTGAGCCAGTGACATGGTGTCTGTGCACAGTAAACAGAAAATTGAACAGGACTCTGTAGCCAAATCATTTGATTCACCTTCATAGTTTAAGAAAAGACATATGCAAATTGTTAAGATCAACAAAATAAATAGATAAACTTTGGAAAGTAGCAGCAGAAAATTTACCAAACTTTTTTTGGTCTAATTACAAAGATGGGTCAAGTAAGATTCATTATAATGTCTTTGAAAAATCTACTAAATCTTAGAATCATAGAATGGTTTGCTTTGGAATGGACATTAGACCTCATCTTGTTTCAACCCTCCTGTCATGGGCAGAAACACCTCCCACTAGACCAGGTTGCTCAGAGCTCCATCCAGCTTGGGCTTAAACAGTTCCAAGGCTGGGGTATCAAGAACTTCTCTAGAAAATGCATTCCAGTGTAAAATAATGCACTATCTTTTTCTGCTAGGCCTAAGTTTTAGGATTTCTTCTCTAGTCTTCTTTAAAAATAATGTATGAGGTCATAGAAAAGAGTATGGAGAGCTAGAAGGAGAAACATTTCCATGGAATTATATGATGCATAACACATTCAGAGAGTTAGGTCCATGGCCCATAGGTGTTAGTTTCATTTAGAGAAGGAAAAGCAAAATGAACTAGTTGTTAACTATAAGTTCCTGAATAGACTTTCTTAGGAATTTTGAATGCAAGCTCTGTTAGTGTTGGATGCTGAGTGCACAGCTAGAGATGGTTTACTGCGGTGCACTCATTTGTCTCATCTTCCTTCCACTCTCTTTTCTTGACTAATTTTTTCTCTTTTCCTTTCCAAGCTCACTAGCTGCTCTTTTCGCAACCCTTGCTCTTTAATGCCTACAACTCTTAATCCTGGTAGCATCTCACCTTTTATAGACAGACTCCATACAGAGACTCCTCTTGTGGGCAGCCTGAAGGGCACTGTGTGTGCATCGTGAAAGGAACTACAGAAGGTTTATCCTTTCCCTGATATCCAGTGGTGGACTTCAGCACTTGACATCAGTAGAGAGAGAACACTGATGAGGGCCTGCACAGAGCCAAGGCAGGCTGTTGACAAGGGCATCTTAGGTCCCCCACAAGCCTGGGCTGGAACACTCTTAAGATGGAATGGTCATATACTAGACTTCTGCAGACCTGCTGGAACATACTCTGCAGGAAAAAAATGAGAGGTCTCTTAATTTAAAAAAATGTGTCCTGTGCACATGTGAATGTTATTCTTATAGGTTGCCTGTCGGTCGCTGATGTCTTAAAAGGAGGGATAAAAGCACAAATATTTGTCCTTTCCCTACTTGAAAAATNCCCCCCGCCTTTCTAGAAGGCTGAAATCTTCATAGTAAAGAAGATAGAAGCTTATTTTATAAGAGCCTAGCTTTAGCAGTTTTTGAATGTAAAAAGTCTTGTAATACATTGTATTTCAACCCTTTTAATGATAGTCAACGGGATAGGAGAAAGAGGCCCAATGAAGGTATGGATACAGATTCAGAAAGAAGAGTTCAAAGTGGAAGGTTTTATTCTGTATAGTAAAAAGTTGCCAGAGGTATAGGAAACTGCAAACCCAGTCTCAGAGTGGAAGGAGTCAGGCACTGTGGTGCAAGCACTCTAACATATAAACTGAACATTTTTTGTGCTAGTCTACACTGTTCTTCTGTCTTGCTGCCTCCTTTATCTGGCATATTATCTTCTGAATTTTTCTAAAGATTTTTTTATGCTTGCTTTAATTTATCTGTCTTTGTTGCTGTTTTTCTCCTCTCTGCACTTCCTGCCCTCCCCCTGTCCTTGCTTCTCACTCTCTTCCAGGATGTATCAAATTTGGCACTGTACCAGTTAGTCTGCTGAAAGGAGAGCGGCTATTTCTGAAAACTCATTTGCTGCGAAGGGTGGAGTTTGCCAAAGTCCCTATTCAGTTTAAGGGACAAATAGTTGGCTTTCTGCCTGTCCTAAATGCATATTCAAGCAATTGTCCTAAACAAAGCCAGGATAATGAGAAATTTCATAATGAGCTGAAAGCTGTATATTTCCTTTTTTTTTTATTATGCCCTAAATAGTCTAATGAACTCAAGTTATAATTTAGTTAGCAATATGAAGTTTAAGTGAGATGGTTATGAGAATAGTGTTTGACAGAAGAGACTTTTTACAACCCTTTAAAAATAAAAATGGAAAATTATTCTCTTTCTCCTTAAGCATGCTCTTGGCTTCAGTACATGAATGAATTAGTGACAAATAAATAATCATTGAGTTTTCCTTGAATGGAATTCTCTAAATGTCTCCAGGCATCATCATGAATTGCACTATCACAACCTTAAGTTACCTGCTCTGAATAATAGAAGCAGGTAAACAAAAAGCTATCACTGCACATAAGACAAAAAACCCCAAACCAACCCTTACTGATAATGATTACAAGTGACAGTTACTTTCATGCAATCCATAAACTGGGGTTTGAACTTGCAGTAGTGCCACATCTCATTATACAAAGTGATTGTGGCAAGGTAGAGGAAAACAAACAAAAAATAACATTCATATAACATTGAGGAACACTCAGTTAGATAGGAGCATTTAACTCCAGGAGTCTGTTGTGTCGCAATTTTTAAGTATCTGATATAAATCAGATTTATACGAAAATCTTTCAACCTGAGTTAAAAAATAGCACACGCTTTTATCTTTCATAGTTTAAGAAACATTAGAAGAAATATTAGGTTAAGAAAGACTAAACCATATAGTGTCTCAAATAACCAAAGGGAAGAGATCACTTCCTCAGAAAAATGAATGAATGAAAGTCTATTCTGCAGTCTGAAACCCAGGATCTAACAGGGACAATCAAAATTCAAATATCTTTCAATGAAAATTTTTAGCTAATACCTTTTCTGCCTTTTGATAGTAATGAAGTCTCCAGTAATGTGGTTAAGCATGCTCAAAGCTAATTTTGAAATCACTTTTCTTCCTGTGTGTTCTAGCCAGCACATGGGTTTGGTTTTGTTTAGTTTCAATTTGACTTCTAAACTCTCTACCTGGAAGCTCTCCAGTCTAATTTTAGGAGAAACATTCTGCCTGTTGGTCTTACCTGATGTGCTGCACTTGTCAATTCAGTCATTCTTCTGCCAGATTTCAGCCTGGACCTTGCGTTTGTATTATTGACGAAAAGGTCTCTCGTCCTTTAGATGATCAGGCTGCAGATCAATCTTTTTGATGAGGTTGAAAATGCCTACTTATTTGTCTTCTCAAAGAAACAAGAAAATGATGGATAGGTAAATGCAGTTAAAGACCAAAAGGGAGGGAGGGAAGTATCTCTTGCTTATATCTCCTTGTGAAGGCTTTCAGAAATACCTACTGAGCACTGCTGGTTATAGATGGAATATGGAAATCCAAGGTTTTGCATAATGCCCTTTTTCAGGGATTTTTGCTTCTCTGCATCCATACCAAACACCAAATTTTTAGGACAGAAGTAAAAGTGCTTCTTAGCAGAATGAATTGTGCTATATTCATGTACTTTTTGTTCCATGCATTAGTTAAAAATACACTTTCATCTGCTACAGACAGCCTAGGGAATTTTGAAATGTGCCCATGCAATGACATTTCTCATCATATTGAGTATTCCAAGACCCAATTTTTATCCAAAGTGTCTTCCTCTGAAGATGAAGAAGGCAGGCTTTGAGGTCCACCTTATTTTAAAAATATTTTTGGTATCTCCTTAGGTAATTATCAGCAAGAATTTTAGCTTAGCATGTTATTAATTTACTTGTCTGGTTAGGCTGTTACAAAAAATAAGGAAAAAATACCAATCTCACCATTTGCAAATATTTCACTTACTCATCTCCTACTGTGTGGTAATGTTTGTCTGAGGTTTTCTGTTTATCCTACAACATCATAAGGGAGGCATGCACTAGAACTTGCCTTATGATTCCTGGAGTTCTTTTCTTCTGTAAGTGTCTACTTGAAATGAATGTGTGCAAAAGAAAATTATTACTACTTTGAAAAAAAAGCACATTTATGATCCTCCTCACACATTTGTCAAATGCCAGAAATATGTTAAACCCTTGATATTAACAAAAGTTTGGTCTACTTTGTAACTCTCTATAGCATTCTTCTTATAGATAAAATGTTGCAGTTAAGCTTTAAGGTTCTCTGATTGTTCAGCATCCATGGAAAATAATGTGCTAGAAATATATTAGGAATGGTTTTATCTATTTTTTGGATTTATTGCATAGAACTGAGTGAAGACATATGATACCTTTAACACGTGATTAGAAAATTGTTCTGCTGATGTGGACATGAAACATGTTAATGCATTTTTTTTCTCCTAAGTAAATCTGCATAACTGCAATGCATTTTAAAATAGTGAGAATGAATATTCTGTGTATCATAAAGAATAGGTTTTCATTGAAATGCAGTGTATGTTAATATGATCAAATAGTTAGAGAAGGTCCTCAATAAACCCAGACCACATCCATTTCACAGCCTTAGCTTCATACTGTTTGACTCACAATTATTCTTTCTGATATTTAATATACTGTATATGTTTGTATATCAAGTGTATATGTATGTTTTTCTTGGAAAATATGAGCTAATATGCAATTAATGCAAAACTATGCAATACCTTTGCATGCATTATGTAGGAAATGCTGAAATTTTGTGCAATCCTACAATAACAGTTGTGTATTTTTTTTAAAGACAATGAATTTATGCAAAAATAAAAGATGAATTTCATGAAATATGAGTGGAGGTTATTCCCTTTATAGTTTCCCATTAGTTGTGTCACCTCATGTTCATGATGTGAACCAGCAACTGTGACCAAGAACTATCAACAGGAGCTGTCACAGTGTGATGGAGAATAAATTAAGGACTAATTCTCTTTAAGTTAGAACTTTTTTAATGCTCAAATGTTCTTTCAGTTGCCTATCAAGATTGCAATTTGTGTAAAATAATTAAATTCAATGCATGTCATTCAGAAGTGACAGTTTTTCTGTTGAAAATGGTTTTTTTCCATCTCCAGTGAGATGATGATATTTTAAAGATATGTGAAAGAACTTTATTTGTTTCAACAGTTTTTTTGACTCTATCTAAAGTTTGGCTGTAAACTGCAGATGTTTTAACTAGAAATGTAATTTTTGTTCTCAGACAACCTTTCTGATTTTTTCTTCCTTAAGAGGAGACTGCAAAATTTTATTGAGAAAAGCATAGTTTATGTAGTGATTGCAATTTTTGAAGATAGAATTAGTAAGGCAATTTTGCGTTTTGTGTAATTTGGCATTTTTAATTTGTGAACTTCTGGTTATTAGTGGAAAAATTTCGGTTCAGGTTTTCAGTGAACCTTCAAAATTTAAAATTTTAAGCTTCATTGAAAAATGTATTTGACTTGAATGTAACTTGTACAAGCTTTTAACATTTATAAGCTAATATTTACATTTTACTGTAGAGTATATTCTGTACTGGTATTCAAGGTTTTAAAATGTTTTTCTGACCAATTCTTTCATTCAATTCTTACAGCATATTTTGAAATAATAGATATTGGCCAATGAAGGCTAAGGTAATTCAAGCTTTTCTCAGTTGATGACAATGTAATTTAAACAGATGCTTAATTTCTTCCAGGGAAAATGAATATTTAGTTTCAAAGTAAAAGTAGGATTTATTAGCATTGAAATTGACTAGTTAATGGTCTAAGTATACCCTTGAAGGGTCTGAACATAAAATTGATATTTATTTTTAATGTAATTTATTTTTAATTTAAATTTATTTATCTGTAATTTTATTTATCATTTAAATGACTTTGTTTGTAAATACTTTAGCTAT
The DNA here is from genome assembly GCA_013397195.1 of Hylia prasina. Classification (NCBI taxonomy): domain Eukaryota; kingdom Metazoa; phylum Chordata; class Aves; order Passeriformes; family Sylviidae; genus Hylia; species Hylia prasina. The sequence goes on along the minus strand of VYXD01013778.1, from coordinate 139,458 downwards.
CCCAGGTTGTTTTCTGAATCATCCTGCCAATCATTCCAAGATTCAAATTATATGTAAAAACCTATCTGGTTGTTCCTATTCAGTACCTGAAAACTTAGCCTGTGGGATAGATTCAGCAGTGAATGGATTTCTCTCTTCTTCTTGGGAGAATTCTTTGTACCAAAGTTTCCTAACATTCAAAGTCTATTTGTTGAATATTCATGGCAATTGAATGCAAAGTGGATGACAATGTAATTGTGATTTTTTTTTTTTAGTAAATAACAAGAAAGGAAATGTGTTGGGGAAATCCTGTAGTTACAGTTGATTATGAATCAAACATTGCAATGTTCTTGGAGTAAGTATCTTGTACAGTAAGGAACGATTTCTTGCCATCCTGAGTCAGATGCTTAGCACTCATCCCTTTTCCCTTTCCTCGTCACAATTAAGGTACATGAGCCCAGTTAACCTGACTGGCATATTTTCCTTTTGGGAGAAGTGTCTGTGAAGCAGAGTAAGTACTTACCTCTCCCACCTACTCTTGGAGAGGAGTCTCTGTCTTTGGGCAAGCAGTAGAGAGCAGGGAGCTGGAGTTGGGACATCCAAGACATACTTGCCTGCACCTTCCCCCCCAGATTCCACCTGCAACTTGTTGCATGTGGCCAACAGAAGTCTCTCCTGCCTTCTACCATTTAGGGATGCAAAAGAATAGCAAAATAACTCTTAACAAAGGAAGATGGAAAAATAATACCCAAGTACCCCATTTTTTTGTAAGGGAAAGGTTCTTGCCAACCCTTTAGTGTTCTGTTCCAAATCACACAGTGAGTTGTTACTACATTTTTAAATTATTTTACAAAAGTTTTACAAAGATTTTCCTCACTGGAGTCTTGGTGTGCCTAACTCTGGCTAGCTAGGTGATATACACCAGGACATATGTGTTTTTGTGCATGGGTTTTAAATTAAAGTAATAATGCAGTTTTGATATTTAAAGCATCATATTCCAAAGGTGAAGAGAGGAAAAATACTTGGAATAAGTTTATTTTGTTCCATATATGAGTGTGATGTTGTGAGGCCTGGGGGAGAGTTCTCTTTTGTTGGCCTGCGGTTTTTGTACTTTAAATTTTTTTTTAAAATAATGGGAAATAAAAAGAACTATCATGAAGAAATGCTTGTTTCATTAAACAGATTAGAAGTAAGGCTGATAAAGATACACTGAAAACATGCAAACTTTTGCTATCTAATTTTGTTCAAGTGAATGCATAATAGAGAAAATTTATACTTCTTGAATCCACATCAAATTTTAAATTTCAAATGAGAAGATTTAGGGCTTTTCTAATATATAGGTTTTTTAGTTTGTTTGTTTTTTAAAATTTATTTAAAGCATGTCTTTCTGTCATTTTATTGGTCTCCAGAGGAATACCATCCTGAATGAAAATTTGTTAGTTATTTCTAATTCCAAAATTTCTTTAAAATTCTTTCCATAAAGAAAAATTAATGAACCTATTTGTAAGTAAAATTTGCCTATAATAGTTTATCCTGATGCTTCAATATTCCTAAGTCAATTAGATTTTTTTAACTATTGACTGTTAAAAGATTTATGGCTCAATCCAATTTTTAGATAAAAGTCATAACTAAATAAAAGAGAATCCTGAATAATATTTTAATGAATGCCACAGACCTAGGAAGGCTGAAGGTCTTTCCTAAGGGTAGCAGGCACACACATTTGTGTGTGTGTGCGTGTGTCTGTAGTCTTTGGAAAGATAAAGATTGAAACAAAAGTGTAAGAGAAATCATTCTGTAGAAACTAGTCTGAAGCACTTCTATAGTAAAAAGAATTTGTTGATAGATGCCAAAATTACTTGAAGTGCCACTTAGTTGCTGGAAAATCCTGATATTCATAAATTCAGATATTTACACCTATTTCAAGTGAAATATGTAAGCATTGCTCTTGTCTCTTCTTGTTTTCTCATACAATAATTTTTCTGAAACATTGTTAGAAAGCCATAACTAACAAACTGGTGGATAGTTAGAAGGATAGCTCATGATCAAAAATTATAAAAGCTGAAAACATAGGTCAATTTAAAGAGATTTTCTGCCTAACAGAAGAATGATTTCTTGAGTAAGAAAGAAAATCAGCTACAGTATTATGTGAAATGAATGTGACTAAAAAAATGTTCCTCATTAGATCAGTGTTGGGATAATATCTTTCTCAGAACCGAATAACCACCTAAGTTTCTGCTAAACTCTGGAAGTGAATTTCTGCCTTCATCTTTTTAGTTGAAACATTCTTTTTGTGTTTGTCTTCTCAGTTAGAAGGTTAAAGGTATTGTGAAATACCAAGTTAGATTTATGAGGTCTTTTTTCAACAGTACATAAGGTACACCTTTAATATCAGTTCTACAGCTAACTTCAGTGCTGGTAGATTTTCAAATGCTGAGAGCATCAAGAATGTCTTGGTACTTCAGGAAATAAGCACTGCTATAAGAAAAAATGTTGAAAATCAAATTCTGTAATGGAAGATTTTGTGGTATTAATAATGCAGAAACTGTATTTCTGCAATGCACACAGGCATATGCCTGTGTTAGAAATGCAGGTCTTATTGCAGAAATAAAACTACCTCTTCAGATTAAAAGTATGGACTAAGAAACTTAATTTTGTGAGGATTCTTTGTTTGGTTGTGGTTTTTTAAAAGAAAAAAAAGTCTTTTTAGCCCATTTTGTAAACTTATGTTCTGCACTTGAGAGCATTACTACATCAAATTAGGAACTGCTAATATCTTATGTCATGAAGAAGTTCAATTTTCTCTTGAATTATAGCTGGAAGTGCATATGAATGGATTGTGAAAGAAGTATTTTAGAGAACTTGAAATAATCACACAGTCAAAAATGTTATCAGTTTTTAAACAGCTGAATATTGAACCAGGAGAAGCTATGATTTGGATTTGAAATTTACTTGTATTCCACCACATAGGTTCCTAATCTTCCTTCTTACCTGACTTGCTTTCTCCCTGTTCTGGAATAAGATGGTATTAAAGAACCATAAAATAGTTGAAGGTTGGAAGGGACCTCTGGAAATCATTTCGTCCAACCCTCCCTTGCTCAGGTGGGGTCACCTAGAGCTGGTAGTCCAGGACCAAGTTCAGATGTGTTTTGGATTGAGTGGCTGTTTCATGCTGCCTTAGCCTCAGATTTTTGGCAGCAGCTTAAATTTAGGTGGCTTGCACCTAAATTTGTTCTGGCCTGCAAGTTCTAATGATGGCAGCTCAGGTCAGTTATAAAAGGAGTTATTTATTGAATAGACACAAGATAGCAGAAAAAATGCCTCAGAGTTATTTACTACACAGTATAAACCAAAAAGGACTGCTAGTAGATGACATAAAACAGTGCACGATATCAAGGTATCTCTATTGAAGCTAACAAAGAAATAGTACAGATTTAGAGTCAATGTAACTTACCACCAAAATGACAATAGTGAATACAAAGTCCTTTCACTCAACCTCCAGAGAAATAACCACAAAGTAGGTGTCCCAACTTCAGGGAGGAAGCCCAACACTTTTCCAGGGAACGTGTGGAGGATTTCTGCTTTTTGAAAGTTTGGTGTAGTTTGCGTGTCAGTCAGAAATTCCAGCTTATCTTTCCAGATCTCACTTCCACAGCAATATGTTTATTGTCAGCTGGGAGTGTTACTCCCATGATGTCAAATTAACTCCCTACAAGGCAACCTGCACTGATTGAGTTACTTCTTCAGTTAGCGAGCAACATGTCTTGTGACGGGCGAGATGCCCTGAGTTATTTCACCAGCTAAAAAGCAATAGGTAAGCTTTCCTGGGGCAAGATGCCCTGCTATATATGGCTTTTGAATATCTTCAAGGATGAAAAACTCCAAAATCTACTGAGAAGCCTATTCCAGTTCTCAGTTGCCCTCACAGTGAGAAAGTGCTTCTTGCTGTTCAGAGCAGGAACACTGCTGTGTTTAATTTTGTGTTCATTGCCTCTGGTCCTGTCACTGGGCACCATTACAAGTCTGTCTCTCTTTGTGTTCTTCCTTCAGATATTTATATAGATTGATAAGATTCCACCAAATCTTCTTTGTTCCATTCTGAGCCATTTCTCACACGAGAAATACTCCAGTCCTTTCATCATTTTAGTGACCCTATGCTGGACTTTCTCCAGTAGGGCCGTATCTTGATCTTGTCTGTTTTTCAATATACATAAACAGACACCCTCCTTCATGATCAAATTTGGTTCCAATGCTTCTTCAAAACTGCTACTGGGTAGAATCTCAGATGTTGACTTATTACTATTGGACAGCTAAAATAATACAAAATAAGTCAGTGGGTACACTGCAGAATTAAATACCTGAGTTACCTGTGGCATCAACAGGAAATTAACTACAGCCATACTGAGCTCACTTTAGGTTGTTAACTTGCATTTCAGCTTTGCACTTTCTTTCAACTCCCCCCTTTTTGTTTTCCTTGAGATTTTCCATCTATTAGAGTTTTGCCACAATCTGCTCTCTATCATAAGAGTGGTGGCTCATCCTTCTGAATCTTTTCCATATTGCTGTGACACCTATTTTTTTAGTGTAAGGCAGCATATTTGAGGATTTTCTAGCACTAAGATGTCTACTTGAGCTTTCAGATTTTGTGTATTTATCTGAACTAATCATCTATTCCTTTGAAGTATTTCTGTTTCTAACATTAATTCAAATTATGAATGATTTCAGTGTGAAGAATTTTTGGTAAGAGTGTATTAATATATTTGAACTTTAGACTTTGTACCTGGAGGAAGGTTGAAGAAACCTCCTGCGTTAACTTTTCATACCTCTCCATTAGATTTTAGTCATGGTAGTAAAGAAAGAAATTAGATAATGAAAACTCTGAAAAGTACAGGAGGATTTCTTGCTCTTCATCCTAAAGAGACCTTCAAATACAGCCCTCTCCTGCAGGGGAAAAAAAAAAAAAAGTAACCAAAGTCATTCAGTCATTCCAGGCAATAAGAATTCCATTTATAGTGTTCATTTGGATACAGATAAAAATGTGCCATGTGATTTTTTGTGTCATTGAATTTCAAATTCACTAACACATGTGTTAATAATGTTAGGATATGAAGAAGCAGTGACTATCCCGAAATGAAAATATTATAACACATGTTGATTGGCTTTAAAATTGCTTTTCCTATGTCATAGTATGTTATTAAATTCCCTTTCTCCCTCTAAAATAGCTGGAAAACCAACTGGCAGCTGCTGTAATTTCTGGGTTTTTTTTTAAGAAGACGATATTGGTATTCAACCCACAGTTTCATGAGTATTTAAACAAAACAGAAAAATAACATTCCTTGTGTTTATTTACATTAGTATACATTGATCAGTATTTTAAAAACTGTAGTACATTACAGTGTACAAGCTGATTTCTGTGGCAAAACAGAGGCAAACTACAAAATTAATCCATTCTATGGAATATATGAAAACAGAAAACCTAAGTTATGAAGGCAATGATTTAACTTGATTTAAACATTCACTATAGATTGCATCACTAATGGATATCTACTTGGTGTTTTGAAAAGACTAACGTAGCAATTAGAAAGCAATTATAAACCCATTCAGGTGGAAGACAATTTAAACTGAAATAGAATGATATTAATTGGGAGCAGTTTAGGAACATTTAATTAGATGCCCCCAAAGCCCCAACTAAATAATTGGAAGGGAAAACCATGTAGTTTAAAAGAGAAACTAGCTTACAGAGGAAATAAACCTTATTTTTAAAAGAAATCTTAAAGAAGAGGAAGAAGAGGTAGAGGAGAGGGTGGGTCACTTGTTAAGAGCCCGTATTATCATAAACTGGTAATTTCATTTAGAAGCTAGTAATTGGAAGAAAAATAACAGAAAAAAAATGAAAAAAACCCTTATTGACTAGTGAAGCAAAGGCTTATATCCTACTTCCTACAATGGGTATATACAATCATATAATCCATTTGAATCTACTGCTAGCTGAAATTCTTGGAAAATCTCTAAAATAAGGATTTTGTTTCCAATAGCTATTACTAATCTGTATTTGTGGGTGGGGTGTCAGATAATCCACAAGTCCTGATGAAGAAGGAACAGTTGCTTCTCATTTCAAACCATAGTGACTGGGAAATGACAGGTAGATACTCTTTTAATTAGAAGTGTGAGCTTTTGCATTAGTTTTCATCAGAAAAACAACAAAATTTCTATATGATCTGATTTTTTTGGCTTGCTAAATTAGACTAAGTGATAACCAATTTCCCAGTGCAAACCTTTTAAAATTTCAGAATGTATCACATAAGGGGCTTCAGTGCAGCCTGATGTATTTTCTGTCATTATTTTGATAATGATGGAAACCCAAAAGAATTCTTTTTTTATTATGTTTACAATTAAGCTTTCACTTGTTTACTTTCGTGGGAGATCCTGAGAGACAGAAAGCGTAGTGGAATTTTTAAATGTTTTAGAAAATATAAAGAAGAATGTAATTGTTAAGGTAAAAAAGTCACATTTGGACAGATCAAATTTGAGATGAGGCGACAGTCTCTAAAATATAATGTGTGAAATGAAAAAGGCAAGAACTAAAAAGAAAAAAAAAAACCCTTAAGAGCATTCTTATAAGTCTAAATCTGAACTACAGAATTGGTGGTGAAAGAAAGCTGTCTCATACCTACATACATACACTACAGCTCATGTAGAAGATTTGTTCTGCAACCTAAAAATCAGATTTGTCTTTGTAATCCTAATGATCCTTTTATTTGTGAGGATGAGTTGGAGGAGCCTGGCATTAAAAAGGCTTCCACACTCATTTCTAGCCAAATCCAAATTCTTAGCTTTGCAAAAATATATAATGAACCACTGCACAGACTTGTGATCTTTGAGTAGCTTTGAAATTCACAGCCCTTTTGATTCTGATTCTACTCCAAGTTGCCTGAATCCTGTTCATTCTCTGAGAACATTGTGGGGCATTCTGCATTATTTTGCTTCCAATAAATTAGTCTTCAAGCTCTGCATAAAGTGTTTCCTAATGCAGTAAACTTTTTGTAAAGATTTTCCTAGACAACAATCCTATCATAGTATTAACTACAGGGATGTGCATCACATACTCTCTCTAAATGACAGAGTTAAAAATCATGATTACTGAGGGGTTGGCTTCAAAAATTTTATCAGCATTTGACTGAAGAAAGCAATTACCAATAGATCAATGTGTTTGCTTTAAAAACATTGTGTCTTTTCCATTACTTATCTCAAACATCAGAGCTGTCCTAATACAACTATCCAAAATTAAGAAGATGAAAGTATTAAGAAGTAGGTATTTAAAAACCACTCATCTCTGACTAGCCAAATATCTGCTTTGGGAAAGCTGTATCTTCTGGTTTCGCTATTATCATAAGTTTGAGTAACAGCCTCTAAGCTTCAGTTTAAGGTTCTTGCATGACCTATGCTTGTTTCAGGTTGCATTGTATAAAAACTGGGAAAATTAATATTGAAGTGAAAGCACCTTTTTTACTATCCCCACTGAATCAAATACTAGTGCTGATTTTCTAGACCTGCTGCATGTAGAAGCAGACGTAAGCATATTTGCACGTGCTTGTACATACTGTCCATTCAGTCTTGGCAGTTGTGTTGTCAACATTAAACAGTTGTTGACATAACATTTTGAATGGTATCTTCTAATTAGGAAAAAAAAATTAAAGATAGTATTTCTATGTTGCATTTCCCTGGTAAGGTAACAAGAGGCTGTTGGTGTTGAACTTCAGCCAGGAATTAACAGCCTCCAGATAAAGCACATACCTTTAGCTGTTAAGTAAAGAGGGTCATTGCTTAGAGTCTAAAAGATGTTGCTGGAAATAATTGACTGTTTCTTTTTTTTTTCAGGCTGAGTCAGAGAGTGTCTGAGAGCCTCTGGTACCTATCAGAGAGCAGACACATGGGTAGGCAAGTTTTAGCGCTCCTGCCAGGGAGGACTACATGGGGCTGTGCTTGCCACTTGCCTCAACTCTCCCACCCCCAGCACGGCTTACCAAAGCTTTGCAGACCACTCCCTGGCTTTCTAGACTATTTCTCTTCTCAGGTTGTTCCTCCTCTTCCTCTTCACTTGGATGACACCAGCTATGGTATAGGTGTAAAGTGCGAGGAAAAGGAAGACCCATCATATGTGGGGAAGGGGAGAATAAAAGGTTAAAGCTGCAAAATTGTGGTAGAGGTAGTGGTGGAATAGTTAAGACAGAAGGGTATGTAGAAAGGCAGGTAGAAAAGTGCCAGTGGAGGCCCTCTAGACTCAGTATTTACTGTTTTGTTTTTTTTTCCCTGAAACCGAGTTGTGTATTTGTCCTTGTCTCATTATTGTGGTTTGTTCTTCTATCATTTTACAACTTGATTACATCTATTTGTTTTTTGTATGACATTTTGAATGGTTTTCTCTGGGGAAGAGTCCTCACAATACCTTAAGTGGCTTGTTTTGAAAAGCTGTATTGTTTTCAGGCTATGTCTGAATAACTCCTCCTTGACATATTTACCTTGATAAACAAGCTTTTTTAGAGTCCTGCAGAATATTTCCCAGTAGAGCAGCAAGAGCCCAGGATGTTCCCTGAAGGTTGTTTTGTTTAATGTCAACTTCTCTTCAGTTATCCAGCTTTGTTTATGAATTAATCAAGGAGCACACATTTTTATATCCTTATCTACTCCAAATCATGGCTACCTAATACCAAAATTGGGACTTTGGGTATTGTTTCCAGCTGATGAATGTGATAGCTTTAATACTAACAAGCCTATTCGAGCACACTTGTCATGAGAAAAGTAGTCCTGGTGAAAGATAGAATACTGCCTCAAATTAAGTCCACTTTAAAGTAGCAGTAACTGATAATGAGCACATTAATAAGATTCCAATATGCTTTCAGGAAAAGAAAATGCAAACACAGCTTGTGAGTATCCTAAATATTGAGTGAGATTCACTGGTAAAGTGCTCTGTGAAGGGAGCAGGTGCCTTGTTTGGGTTACTCATAGTTTAAAGAAATCCATGACATTTTGTGGGTGTTGTTCTTTGCTAGTTTCCCCTGTCTGAGGGAGGGCTCAGGGAGGTGCTCAGCTTGTTGGGTTCTTGAACCAAGTGCTGTCTGGTTTGGGAGTACGTGTATTTGGGAGGATGCATATTTGAGCAAAAGAAATAAGAAAATACTCCTGCCCTGAAGGTCTTGTGTCTCCTTATGTTAGAGACAAGAGTGAGACCTGTGCAGATTGTGATTCATTTTACCTCATATTGGGCACATGAAGAAAATCTCAGGCTTCATGCACACAGAGATTACTCTCAGTGGTAGAAGATCTTGACTGATTTATTTATATTTTGATCTTACAGACAAGGTCTGTTAATGAAGAAGGATGTATAGACCAAAATACAACAGAAACGGATAAAAAGAATGGGGTTATGGTGTTTTCTGGACATTCTTTTTGGTGGCAGTTTTGAATTTATTTGTTCAGACTAGTTTTGTGTGGTTATTGTAATTCTGGATCTATTGTATCTTGTAGGTAATAAAAGCTGCTCTGGTTCATTTTTTTTTCCCTCTTGGGGGCTGGCTGATTTTTTTGTTTAAGGGTGTATATTTTCTTGCTACAAAAACCATTTTATCTTTTCCAGATGTTTTCGTTAAGGTCTTTGGAGGACATCCAGAAAATTGATTAAATCATTGGAAGCGGGTTCATTATTTGTTTTCCATTTTGATTTGCCTATTAAATCTTACTTCATGCCAAAATTACTATTCTCAGAGTGATTAGATGGTCACAATTAAAGATTTTTCTAATGTTTCTGATGCAGTCGGACACGAAATGATCACACAGAGACTTGGAATCTTTTGAGATGCAGCGCTGAGCTGAAAAAGAGGCTTTTGTTTATTAATTTCCAAATATATACTTTTATCAAGTTGACAATGGATTGGAACCACCACCTCTCAACCACATTGGTCAATCAGACTATCAATCACATTCTCTTCCTATTTGAAGGAATGCAAACACTGGCCATATTTACAAAAAACAATTCTTTGTTTATGTTAAAAGGCATGGGAAAGTGAGAAACTCTAACTCCAATATGAAACATCAGAAAGCTAAGAAAATTCTGGGTGACATGTTTCAGGCTTTCTTCACCTGCTTTTCAATCCTGGCCAATAAATTAACCAGTTATTTCTAGCATCTGTGTAACCATCCAGGAATGAATTCATTTAAAGAGACAGAAAAGAAAACAAAAGAGTCTCTGTAGATCAAAATGGGCCCATTTAGAGTCTTTGTCATACCTAATGGCAGGAGCAAATGCTGCCCTACAGGCCCAGAGAAGTGGGGAGCTTGGCTGACTGATCCTGAACAGAAGGCTTAGGAGAGGACAAAGCTTTGGACATCTGTGTCATGGTTTGGTCTGGTGGTGAAGGTGATGTGACCTTCCTCACTAGAAGGGTCTTTAAAAAGACACTTAGAGCGATGGAGGCACAGGCACTCTCAGGAGCAGAGTGATCAGCTGTTTGGTGCACTCTCAAGTGCAGAGTGATTCGCTCTTTGTGTGGCTGCCTGAGCAGCAGAGCCGTGTTTGCCACCCCAGGCAATGCAGGAATAAAAGTAGTAAAAGCAGTGGGATGCGGTCTTTCCGATCTCCAGGAAAGCTTCCTTATTCCACATGGTCCTAGGGGAGAGGGATTATATAGGGATGGGGTTTCACAACTTGGCCAATGGGGAAAGGAATTGGGAAAAGGATCAGTCAGGGGAAGGATCCAAAAAGAACCAATCAGGAGGGCTAGAAACCAGGAACAAAGGGAATGGAGTATGAAACATTAACATAGAACAGCAAAGGCTCATGGGTTGAAGTATTTTTTCTGCCCTTGAGCCACAAGGAAAACTCTCAAAGGGACTTCCCAAAGAAGAATCCCTGTGAACTGAGGCAGTCTAGGAGCTGCACATGAGTTGAAGCACTTTTGCTCCACCCTGAGCTACAAGGAAATCTTCTAAGGGGACTTCCTCNGCACTTTTGCTCCACCCTGAGCTAGTCTTCCAAGGGGACTTCCTAAAGGAGAGTCACTTCAAACTGAGGCAGCCTAGGGGCTGCACGTTCTCCAAGGAAGTGAATCATTCTCTGTGGATGGTCCAGGGACCACTACAAATCTGTGCTCAACAAACTGCTTTTCTCTCTGCTGTAAATGGTCTTCTGACCATTGTAAATTGGTATAAGACAATGTAATTGTCTTTCATCTCTGTCTTCATTAATTGTATTTGTAGAGGTGTGAAAAAATGTTGAGCTTTAAGCATGAGAGTCCAGCACTATTATTTTGTCACATATTCTGATCTTCAACAAAATGATGAAAAGCAATTTGCTTAATTAAAAGCATAGAACTATTTTAGTTCTTGTTTATTGTTTCATCTGTGTACCCATCAGTGTTGCAATACCAATTGTGTGTTTTGAACAGATGACTTGAGACTCGTCAATAAGGGCAGGGAGGAAATTCTGAGGAGACTACAGGCTTGCCTTCCATCCTTCATAAGTAGAAGTGACAGGGAATCTGAATGCCTCTCTTATGTTTTTTTCAGATATTCTAAACTACTATCTTCCCCTGTAGTTTGGAATAAATTTCTCATCACTTCAAATGCACTAAGCAAGGACTGATTAGCTGCTGCACTATGATGTGAAGGTTGACAGGCCCAGTACACTCATGTAAGCTCAATAGGTTTTGTTGGGGAAGAGCCCAGAATAAATATAAAATATCAGAGTTTCCACTGTTGACCTGTATGAGGACAGGCTCTTATGCTGGTCATGCAGTAATTGTATAACAACCAGAGTACTCTGGGCAATCCTTCTACAATGGATTTGATTCTTCTGATGAAGCAGGATACCCAGCATAGCCCACCAGCGCACCAGGTCTGCTGCAGGATGTACCAAAGCCAGGTGTGTGTAGCCTGGATAGCATTTTGACATGAGGCCATAACAGCTGCCCCTCTTCTGCCTTTGCCTGTCTCATAGGCTCTGCTTTAAACACTTGTGCCCATGTTTTATAAACATCCAGATGAGTCATGTCTTCAGCTGTCTGCTGAACTGATCCTTTCTGTTTCCTATGTGGTTTTGACTAAGTACTTTGCAACTGTTTTTTATTTAAATCAGAAGTAATTTGTATGGAATTGAACCTATCAGAGCAGCTTTGAAAAAGAGAGGATTTAATCCAGGGTGCTCAAAAGTCTTCTTTATCATTACCATTTGAGACAGCTCAAGTAATGACATGCAAATTGCAAATTCCAGTCTTCTTGGAGGGCATATAGCAAAGTTTATTGAAAGACATATATATCTTTTTATACTGTGCTTCACTATAAGGAATAGGATTTTTTGTTCAGAACACCACCTTCTTGTAAACATTTTTACCAGCAAACAAGTTGGAAAAACACCAAGTGTCAGGAGGAGGCTATCTATGAAGGATTGTTTTGGGTTCCTCCTTAAAATTTCCCAAGACTCACATGAGAGTGTTGTATGCTTAGTTTTCTGACAGGCTGCCTAGAGCCTGAGAATCCATTTCCTGACCACCGTCAGGCCCTCCACTTTAGTAGTTCTTTTTGTTCCTCAGACCACTGAATGTTCTTCATTAGAGGTGAACTTAATTTCGTCTGAGTTTGAAATGGCTAACTGTGTGCCAGCCAGGCTGAATTGGCCCTGTGCTGGCCACTGTGTTTGCTGGAGCTCAGGGCCCCTGGAAGTGCCTTAGCCACTGTGAATTAGTGCTGGATTATACACAACAGGCGTTACAATACTTTGAGAGGCCGGATGACTTTCCATGGAGCAAACTCATGAGTCTGCAGCATGGCACAGTTAATCCCTTCCTGGACATGGCATCCAGAGCCACTAGATTGGGCTTATTTAGTATGTGTTGAGTTGAGACTGTCTATCACAGCGCTCCATCTTCTAGTGGAACTTGCTATTAAACGACAGTAAGTCATGCTGTTAAAATGCTGCCATATAGGATCCACACCTGAGAAAATTGCCTTCATGGTAATACCAGGCTAGGTAGAGCTATTTTCCAATGACACTGAACTACATCCAAATGAAGATTTTCTTAGTCTTTTACCAAAAGTGCCAGAAAGATGAATTTCAAAGGGCTATACCATTAGTTTATGGATTCAAAACTTTAAGTTTATGGGCAAAAAGAGGAGGCAGATTAACTATAGAGAAATGAAGGTGTTCTCCATTGTTACCTGTCTAGAAGCTGTTTGTAGCATGTTTCTTGACATATGTTTAGCATACAAATGAATTATTCTGCCCTTGGTTTGGCATAATGGACATTTTGAAATTAGATGTTGTTGTTGCAGCAAAAGAATGGTCCGTTTCAGCCTCATTCAAAATTACTGAACAGAACAGCCTCATCAGAGCAAACAAAAGCAGTTCCATATTTAATTTATAAGCCTTAAATAACTTTTCCATTTCACAGGAACCACCTGTAGACTGCCAAGGTCCTTGCTCAATAGATTTTGATATTCAAAACACTTCCTATGTGATAAAATTGCCTCATAAAAATTAATTCAATAATAAAAATTAGTTTGATCTTGTTTTCTTTTTACAATTTCTTCCAAGTGCTGATTTATTTGCTGAACTGTAAGCATGAAAGCTTGTACTTATGTATTTTATTAGTTTGAAAAGCTATTATGGATTTCTTGCACCCCACTAGGCAAGTTGGTATTACTATTGATTTGATATGTGAACACTTAGGCTCTTTCAGGACTGGACCAAAATTTTCCTCAGAAGAATAGATATGCATGTTTGGAGTACTCCCTTAAGCTTTTTCAAATTTTTTTACTTACTGCTTCCTGGAAATGTCAGCTTAAAGGGAATATATGTGAATTCCTGTCCATGTCAGTGCAGTCTAAAAGGGCCTTGCTGCGGCTAGTACAAAATGTAAATGCACTTTATAAATAATAAAATTTACCTTTTAGTGCCAGCAGGACAAAAATAAAATTGAAAGCAATTAAAATAACTACTTAAATGTGAGGCTGTGGGAGTCTACTTCCTTCACCTTTAGATCAACCTGAGCAGGTTAGTTAAGGAATAGTTAAGGAAAATTATATTCTCCAGTATGATCTCTGGGATTGCTGTTTTCTGTAGCTATCCCTGAGAGAATTCCAACACAAAATGTGATCCAGTTTGTTCTCAACAATTCTCACTTCTTTCATAGTAATATATTACATAATGACTGGACTTGGTGTTGTGGGGTTTCATAACATTTTTACTGGAAGCCTCTAAACTGCTTTTAGAGTATTCTTGATGAGATTTTAATGTGAGATATTGAAAAAATGTTTGAAGGATTGTTTTTGTAGAAGGGAGCTACTCCTGGAGGTGAACAACAGCACTAGTTCCATGACAAATGGTAAGTGCTAGCAGTATCAAAATAATGCTCCTGGGAATTATGTCAGTCTCTTGGACATTGTCAAAAACAGTATTAATAAATACCCAAAGGCATTATGCTATACAGGCATAAATGAGAGCACATAGTCCCAAAACAATATTAAATGGTACACTGAAGAACATGAAATACTCTTTAAATTATGAATTTTTTGCCTGCCTGAACCATTCCAGGAGAATATGAGAATCCAGGTATTAATTTATTAAACCAGCAATTAAATTTCTTTAAAGACATAGTACTTCACTGAAAACTGTTTATTGTCTAAACTGCAATTGGTTTGCTAGGAATCCATTCTGTACCTTACATTATCTAAAGTGCAGTGGAATTATATTCTCAGCTTGAAAACCACTGTATTTTTGATGTTAAACAGTTGAGTGAAAGAGAAAACTGCACCCAAGAGTACATGATCAAAATTAAATGCTTGTGATGATATCCCTTTGATGTTTAAACCTGTATAATAAGCAAGATGGTGAAAAAACTCAACCTTTCCTGAGCCTTGAGTATTTCAATTCATAAAAGTGTAAGTTGAAGAATGGCTGCACAGGTATCAAATGTTTATCAGGAAAAGTGACCCTCAGATAAATATTGTATGGACCTAAAACAAAGGTTCCAGTAGAACCTTGGAAGGAAGAAGGGGGAGAGAGCTCACCAACAATAAGATTGAAATAGATCTACAGATAGGAGAGACCAAAATAGTTTAATTTTTCATTGTTATGGTTTTGAGGAATGTGTGTTGTAGGCGCCTAAGCTCGGAGGTTCAGTTGTGTCATTTCCCCATGCTGTCAGGGAAGAGGGAGAGGCTCCTCGAGGCAGAATGTTGGAGATGGAATGACGAGTCCGGCATGTCTGTGGGGAGCCCACCGCTTCCCACTGAGAGCAAATGAAGGGGTATGGAGACAGAGTTGATAAATTAATAGCGCAAAATGAACACTGGGAAGATAGGTATCTTTCTCCTTGTCTCAGCTGTGTTGCATACTATTTACCTGAGGCTTTTTGAGCCACAGCAGGTAATTCAGTCAGCCACTGACCTTTCTCAGTAGGCTGTTCACATGTGATTGTTCGATTGAGAGGAGCTGGTGAGCCTCATGTGTCAGGAGCTGGGCAATGTACCTGCTGATTCAGCAAGAACTCTGCTGGTCGTCTTTAATTGCAAATTACTTGGCCTGAGGAGATACTGGACATTAAAGATATGAAATTCAGAGTGTAGCATGTGTATTATAAGGGAAAATTTAAACTATTTTCCCCTCCCCCTTAGTGAAAATATTCTAAAAATAATTTTGTCTAATTAGAGTTTGCATGTTAAAATGTATACCTTGTAAGTAGCATAGTGTACTTATTTGTAACACCAGTACCATACAAGATTATATTAGAGTGTTCACACACTCAAGTTCTTTGAACTTCAGGTTTATTATCATTGTGATTGTGCATTGAAAAAGCACAATATTTCCTTGACTTATGAAACTTGCTTTGACATAATTACAGTATTCATGCTCTCTCAGCTTAAACTCAGTATTTAATACATTACAGTATTATGTTGAAATATGAAAATTTGTTAATATTTCCACTAGAAAATAAATGGGATCACACTTTGGAAATATAGAATCAGACTTCAGAAAACTCCTGTGGTAGAAACAGCACTTTGATAATCATTTAGTGTTAATTTCTCAGAAATTCTGTGGAATTTAAGGATGTGTAGCAAAGGACCCTTTTTTTTTTTTTTTT